>JAAVTI010000307.1:0-16180 GCA_011947335.1 Phytophthora constricta
GGCGCAGTAGTGGGAGTATTGTGTCCGTCGGTGGAGCGAAATCCCCAGGTGTTGGTAACAAGCGCGGCAGCAGAAGCGGAAACCTGGACAAACGCTGATGACGGTCAGGAGGCACAGGTGACTCCGCTTCCACAGCCAGTAGTGGAGGACGAAGAACCAGTGGCAAGTGTGCTGATGGCAGGAGGACGAGACCCTGAGTCGAGAGCCACATGTTGGCGGGAGATGACGGACTCGCACAAGTGACAGTGAAAGAGGCGGATAAGGCGATGGAGCAGTACTCCGTTTGGTGCGGAGTACACGAAGCAGGACGCGTGAGTGGCTGCCGTAATGGTGGCACCGAGTGCAACATTGGATGAAGAAATGAAGCAAGAGACAGCGAACGAGCAGGGCGATACGTGGCGACAGTGAGACCCGACATCACGTCGAAAGCTACAAGTACCTGGCTGGCTTGAGACGGTCGAAGTGATGAAGGCGGCGGCGACTGTGGCTACAAGTACCTGGCTCGAGACGGTCGAAGTGATGAAAGCGACGGCGACTGTGGCAAGCGACGATGCCTGACAGAGGAAGGTGGGCCCATAGCTGTTGGAGCCTTGGGCGCAGTTGCTGGTGACGGTCCAGCAGCAGGCGATGAAGTAGATCAGGCTGATGAAGGCGGAACCGTGACGGCAACGGCGACACCACGCGACGACGCAGGTGCCGCCCAGGTAGGTATCGAGCTCAGCGACGAGTTAGTGGCGAGCTTGGGCAGCATCTCCAACGTACAAACGGTGGTGAAGCAGTCACGACGGGATGCTAAATGGCGGCGGCGGAACGCGCTGTCGACAAAGCGTGGTGATCTGACCCCGACGAGCAAGAGGATGTGGCGCAGTTGGTAGCGCGATGGACAACGAACAACGGACGCGGCGGCAACGGCAGGCACTTGCAGCTCGAGGCGAGCTAACAGGCCGGGGACGTGACGGCGCGAACGGCGCAATCTGGTGAAGGGGCGAACTTGAGCCTGGTTCAGCGGCGGCACGAGGCGGCAAGTGTGCTGGCATCAGCAGGTACCACACCAGGACTGGATGTGGAGGCGGACGATGGTCTGCCGACGACGACAATGAACGTGGACGGCGAGTGACGATCAGGAAGCTCGATAGTGGAGCACGGTACTCCGTGGCAGGCACGGACTGGATGATGCGAGGCGAAAGGGCAAAGAGAAAGCACCGGTGGTGGTGGTTAAGTTGGTGGTTAAGTTGGCCTTTTTATTTGAGTTCTATGTTGTTACTTTCCTATAGAAGCCTTATTGGTAAGCAGACCAACAAGGGTCTGTCTGTCTTCTGCAAAGCTGTGCACTTCGGTCTTTTGCCTTCGGCCCTGTATGTGGTGGAGTGCACCATATCCGTTACAGTGGGTCTTCTCTGAAGCCTTGTCCTGTCGATCTGTGTCCCCACGCCAAGGTGAGTGAGTATGTATCTTGACTGTTGTTTTCCACTCGAAGAGGAAATCATGAGCAGAGAGGATCCCGTTGCCTCTCTGGTTGTGTTTAAACGTGGACGCGTAGTGCTCACGAGCCCCATGCGGCTTGGTGTGATTGGTGCATGTGGGGTTCACTGACCCTCAGTGCGTGGTGCTTAAGCTGCGTGAGCGCGAGGGTTCTCATGTCCTCGCACTTTGGTATTAATCGAAATTGTGCTCATCGAGGGATACCAGGTCCTCGATGGCTTGGCGATGCGGTCTGCTTAAACGTGAAGGGTCCGCCAGGTCCCTCGCGTCTTGGTGTTAGGTCATCGTGGGCACTTTAGGGTCGTGATCCTGATCACTTGTGGGAGTACAAGAGCTGTCGCCGAGGATCCTCCTCGCCGGGATGGTGGCACTTAGCTGACGAGCCGAGGCGCCAGAGGACAGCAAACTCTAGGTGTGGCATCCGTGCAGAAGCCCATCCACACCGGGGCGAGTCGAGATCGTGTGCAGCTTGTTCGCCGGCAAAATGGTCATGGTCTTGACTGTGTGGTGCATTCAATAACGCTGTTCGTGAGAACATGAGGGCCACCGAGTCCTCCGTGCTTTGGTGCTTGGACGGACGCCAGGGGCTCACCAGGCCCGAGGCATGTTGGTGGGAGATATCTTGAGCACGTGGAGGTCCACCGGGCCTTTCGTGCTAGTGGTGCTTGAGCTTAGAGAGCGCGAGGACGCACCGTGGGCCGCGCGTCTTTGGTAGGCGCTGGTCTGGAGCGCTCCGAGGTGTACCAGGTCCTCAGTGCGCCTTGGCGGCATGTCGTCATGGACGAGATCTTCTTGAGCGCGAAGAGTCCGCCTGGTCCTGCGCTCCTTGGTGTTGATCCTGGGTACACGTGAGTGCCACCTAGCCCACACGCTGCAGCGTAGTTGATAATCTTGGTGGCAATCACCAGGTACGGCGCTGTTCCCGTGCCCGGTGCTCTGGAACACCCTATCTCGCCTTCCTGGCCCCACGAGAGGGACTTCGTCCGAGAAGGGAGATCCTCGGAAGAGGCGCTGGAGATCTTCCGGAAACCACGTGAGCCAGAGGGCGCGAAAAGCGAAGTGAAAGAGAAAGCACCGGTTGAAATAGTCGAGGGTATCGGCGGCTTCTTGCTCGACGGGGGCGTTTGGCATGCAAAACGCATTTGGACAGGCGGTACACGTGAAGGCGTGCATAATTGAAGGGTGCACTTTTGAGTTCCTGGTTGGTGTCGACTTTATGCGTGGACACCGGACCACTATGGACTTCGACCGCAACGAGGTTCTGTACGACGAACAAGGTCGGCAGGTTGTGATCCCTTTTCGGACCGATGGTTGAGACGGACCAACGAAGGCCGCGGCGGTGAAATTGGCAAGGCGGGTCAAACTCGCACATAGCACGGTGGCACCAATGGAGGTGACAGTGACGGCACCGGATGGAGAAAATGCATGTTTGTGCCTGCGGCAAACTGCAGCTCGGTCATGTTGGCGGCTACAGTTACCGAGGCCCGTGGCAGCAAGGCTTGGGTTCCGGCGATC
The DNA here is from genome assembly GCA_011947335.1 of Phytophthora constricta. Lineage (NCBI taxonomy): Eukaryota > Oomycota > Peronosporomycetes > Peronosporales > Peronosporaceae > Phytophthora > Phytophthora constricta. The sequence goes on from JAAVTI010000307.1 coordinate 2,998, forward strand.
AACGTTGCTGGTAGTCGGATCAAGCTGCCAGCCAAGCAAGAGTTGGGACGGTGGATACCGATCGAGGAGGACATGACGGTGCTTGCAATGAATGGCGAGCTGGATCAAGAACGAATGGACGAGTAGTCAGACGCCCCTATACAACGAAGAAGAGGTGAATCGATATTGAGAATGTGGACGAGATGAAGTCGGTCTTGCGACTGCTCAGAGCATATCAGAAGCTGACTACGAGTACGGGAGATTGTCCGCCCGTAACGGCGGTAGACGTGCAGCACAACATCGACACCGGTGACTCAGCGCCTATCATGATGGAACGGAGGAGACATGCACAGACGGAGGATGCCATCATCGAAGAGAACGTCAGCAAGATGCTTCAGGCCGGTGTGATCCAAGAAGGGAACGGCGCATGGGGATTTCCGGTGGTGCTGGTACGGAAGAAAGACGGAGAGGTGCGATTTTGTGTGAGCTACCGCGCACTCAACAGCGTAACGAAGAAGGATGTGTATCCGTTGCCACGGGTCGACGAGACATTAGAGGCGCTTGGCGGTGCTCGCTATTCACTACTCTTGATCTGCGAGCAGGGTATTGGTAGGTTGGTGTGGCACCAGACGACCGAGACCAGACTGCCTTCACCACTAAACAAGGGATCTTTCGATTTATCAGGATGCCCTTTGGTTTGATGAACACGCCATCGACGTATCAACGGATGATGAACGGTGTACTACGTGGACTAACGTAGACGACGAGTTTGGTGTACTTGGACGATACCATTTCACGTTTTCGGCCCCCTGCGACTACTATTTAACATTTAGCAACAAACTGCATACCTATCAACGGCAAGATAAAGCTATACTCTTTCTCCTCATATTTTCCTGTGTCCTCAGTACATTATAACATGACGTTTGTGCAGCGTCAAATTGAGCGAAATACACATTGTCTAGTCCAGAATGGCCAAGAGCAAATGATATTAGGCGAGTGCAAGAGCAGTTTGCTCAGCAACAAATCCGAATCGGCCAAGAGCAAGTTCAATTTGGATGGAACCACTAAAAAAATATGCACTTATGCAGTTTTGGACATGCTCACTGTGAGTATGAGAGCTCAGCCGCTACGCTACAACGGCTTGGGCCTTAATCGCCCATGTTGAACCCCATCGAAAACGTGTTTTCAGCTTTCAAGTCGGTTGTCAACGATTACAGTATATGACCGAGCACCGCGACGACATTCTCGCCGTATCAGAAGGAGTCACGATGAAGGCACATGGCCAATACCATCTCACCCAAGACGCAAGATCCAAATTCAGCGCGGTCGCGACGCCTGTGCGAGGCATGCACAGCCACACACTAACGTTTCATATGGTGAACGATCTGGAAGGCACGAGCAGCTCACTGTGAGGGTGTGAGCTCTCATTCTCACAGTGAGCATTCATAAAACTGCATAAGTGCATATGCATTTTAGTGGTTCCATCCAAATTGTCGGATTTGTTGTTGAGCGAACTGCTCTAGCACTCGCCTAATATCATTTGCTCTTGGCCATTCTGGACTGAAAAGGGTGTAGTCTGTTTTTCGTAAAACCGGCATGCAGTTAACGATTTTATCACGGAAAATTGCAACGGCTTCTTCAGCGTATTAGTCGTTAAATGGGCGTATCTGTTTTGTCCAATCAGACACAGGAGATTTATCCTGGTTGTGCTACGGTCACGTAGTTCGGACAGCCCAAAGGGGTTTTACATTTCGCGGCCATAGATATGTGGTCCACTCCAAAAGTAGATATCGTGTTAATAAAAATATCAAATGAGAGTGGTTAATAATTCTGAAAGACTGTATTCAATCTAACATTTTAATGCTTGTGCAAAAGCACTACCAGCCCAAATCTCTAGTTATTTAGGAAGGCGTGTTGAGGTTTTACTCGCTATTATATAGCGATTTACCTAACCACGGATTTATTTCAGCCAATCCAAATGGACGCTGAATTAGGCTACTTTTTCAATGTGTGCATCGAACCTTTTCGAGTTTTCCAGTCAGAAATTGGTTCGACTGGCATGCGAGGCGTTCGCAATCAAGTGCGGCTTTCACATTTTCGTGAAACATACCAGTATCAAAGCGAACAATTCCGGAAACGCAAAATATCAGTGCAAGAAACTCAACGGTGGTCAGTTTTTTTGACCGGGAGACTCCTGCAGATAAATTTGAGTGCCCGTTCTACATCCGTTTCCGGCAGAAATGGACAATGAAAAATAATGAAGGCCAATTTCACTCACAATCACGCAAAACACGCTGGATATACGGCTGCCCCGTGCGTGGAAGGTTCGATTCCGGTGCCACTGAAGGCTAAGCGAAACACAACCCAGCAGCTCAAAAGGATGGTTGTTCTGGTGGCGACAGAAATGTTGCCTCTGCACAACGGATCTACATTGTCGATATCCGGCAAAGCAATTCAGAGTTTTTAAGTCTAAGACTTTGACGCAAGTCGAAGCGAAGTATCGCGAATTAAGCGAGAGGTTGATGAGAGGCTACATAGCGATCTTGTGGAATGTTATTGTGCTCTCCCGTCCAAATTTGCCAACCAGGGTCGATTTGAGGCTGATTGGGGCGATTGACGGCGTCCTGATTAGTCAATCACATGTTAGTAACTCTCCCATTGGTTGTAATTATTTCCACACTAAAGCGTTTTATTAACCCCACATACAAAATTAAGTCACTTGGGCGATGCTTGCGTGATTGATTCAAAGAACCGCCCATGGAAATTTTGACTAGAACGCACACAATACCAGAAGCTGGAAGACTACTTCGCCCTCATGACGAAAAAATCCGGGTTCCGTCTGACAAATCAACAAGAAGCTCGATAATACATTCGATCGAGCTTTTATGCCAAATATTGGGATTTTTACATCGTGAAAATGTGCAAACGTCTGATTGGTTTTGACGACGCCCATTTGAACGGAGAAATGAACCTTAAAGGGGGTTTTCTGGTCGCGACAACGAAAGATTACGACAACCATGTCGTCTCGGTTGCTCTTCCTATAGTTTCCGTGGAAAATTATGACAACTGGCACTGGTTCCTGAGCATCGTGAGATTTGCCACAGAGATCGATCGGTTCACAGTGATTTCAGATCGCCAGAAAGGTCTAATCCAAGCAGTGGCTTCTGTGTTTCCTCAAGCAGGACACCGATTCTGTCTTAGCCACATTATGGATAATGTGGTATTGCAGAACACACCAATCGTCAGATATGGAATCCAGTAGCAACAAACACAACAATCGCCGAGTCAGATCGGCGTTTGTTAACCCGCCGCTGAGTTGCCCCCAGCGGTTCGGCCCAGCCGGGACATTGGTGCCTCGCACTCGCTGAGACCAAGCACTCAAGCCAGTCAAACGTCGGAAGCCAGCTGAGCTCGCTGACTTCCGGAAACCCCGTGCCCTCCGCCAAAGGACGGACGATGGCGCGCTAGCGCTTTTACGGGTCACCGAGAGCAAAGGCTTCTCGGCTAGACGTGTCACGGCACCCGGGCTATCCGGCGTACCGGCTCGCTGAGTCAGCGAGACTAGTCTTTCGCGCGAAGCGAGACACGCCCTTCCCCGGGCCGACCTTGTTCTCTTGGCGCTACCAGTCAACACCCTACAAGCTATGCCTCTTGGGTGTCGACGGCAGGCATAATCCAGCCCGTGCAGGGACTACCGGACAGTGTACACTTGTCTTGGACTTAGAAAATTCTGCTCTGTTATCTTTTATCTACCGGAAGTCCTGACGGGACTCGTCCTAATGGTTTCCTAATCTCATTTACAAATATCTAGTGAAATGAAGTAGTTTTGGATCTCAGTGACCCTTCGCTGACTCCCTTGTAACGACCTGGCTTGCCCGCTGACTCTGAAAGGTCCGACCCAGCTGAGTTATCGTAGCTACTCAGCTAGGTTAAACGACTACTCAGCAAAGTTCAAATCTGGTGTGGACCACCCCGATCCGAACTTACTACACCACAATAACATCAATCGCTCGGGCGCTAAGTTGTCCAATGACAATAGATGGAGCATATGTCAGCTTGCTCGAAGCGATTGTGAAATTGACAATAAGCTTTTCCGAGGAGAACTTGCCGATTCGAATCTAAAGGCCGCGCAGTATTTGGATAATATTGATAAGAAGCACTCGGTAAAATACCAGTATTTGGAGGAGTACGGTTCACCCACATACAACGAGATTACGTGGAACTTGTCGGAACAAGCGAACAACTGGATGGGTACGGAGCTACGGAGTGCGAAGCCCCTCGACGCATTCAACATGTACTCCGCAAACTTAGCGAGCTCACCTCAGAAAAGCGTCAAATGGCAGCTAACTGGTCGCGTCAGCGTGATATTTCTGAATTGGTGCCGGTTTGGTTGAAACAGCGCTTAGACAGAACGGCTGCTGCAGGAGTGTGCTCTCACGTCCCGCTTATGGAGGTGCGTACTCCATTCAACATCTCGGCCCTCAATCAGCACAAGGTCGCATGCGCACTTGGCGTTTAGTGAATCTTCCAGAGTTGGATTGTACCTGTGGAAACTGGAAGGACCAAGAATTTCCCTGCATTCTGGCAGTATGTGCTGCTGTGAAGGATGGCAAGAGACTGGAAGATTTATATGACGCACTGCGTCTATCGATACGTCATTTCCAAAACACGTACACATTTGCATTTCGACCGTGGTCGACAAATGTCACGTTGACACAGGATTTGACATTGCGATTGCCAACAGCTGAAATTGCTATTGATCGGGTTGGTAAGCGTGGATTAAAACCCGACCCGAAGCATAAAATCAAGCGCAAGCAGGCAAAGAATGCTCTTTAGTCCCCACAGTACGATGTTGGTGGAAAAAGTAGATGACAGGAAAATACACAAGCTACATGATGCCATATAATTTTCAAAATAAACTCTAATTTCGATACAATTGTTACATTTTCGATGTGCCTGAAAGGGCATAACAGGCTATAGTCGAATAAAATCCAATCCGATAGAAGTGATTGGCTGTATGTGATACGTATTGACTCCCAATATTGTTAGTTTAACCGTGCAACTGGAGAAGGAATTAGATCTCGATGATTTCTCCTCTTTCAAAAGTCTTACTTCATTTAATGTAGAAATTAATAATATACTTGAAGTTATTTTCTAAGTGAGCGTGAGCGTGAGCATAAATATTATTTAGCCAAATATGAAGCGATGCGGCGGAAATCGATAGCACGACGCATCCCCATTGTCGAATTCTTCAAGATGCCGCCGCTAACATCCCGACAACGCCACGCCAGAAACTTCCAGCGCCATTTAGATGGATCGTTTATCGACTGCGGACGAATTCTCAACTTTCTATCAGACACAATAGTGCCGAACCGGCTCGGCGAGGTGGCGGCATCTTTGCAGGCACAAGAGGCCGTCGGGGACAAAGTGGTGGCCTCTACGATGTCGAAAAACATTACGCAAAGCGGTAGGTCAATGAGTTCGAGTTCTATTTTGAAACAGGGCGAGAGCTACGCTCTGTTTCTTAGCATACACGGTATGCGCGTATTGAGGAAGCGTAGACTTAAAGTTTGTATGTAAGATAGAAATACGCGAGCCCGCGTATTTCAAAAGCAAATACTTAACACTTTAGATCAAAATAGAAAACTGAATTGAATGGCAGCCCGCCGCGTGGCGGGCTGGCCTTATCTTTACGCTGAACCCCTTTAAGATGATATCTAATTGCAAGGGTGAGAGCATGGTTGGCTCTCACGCATTTGCATGAAATGCATGCACATGATTGGTTGAAATGCGGCCCTTTCAACCAATAGCTGTGCGCCTGAGCGCCCGTCAATGATAGTTACATTGACGGCTCGTAATGTTGGTCGCTAGTGTGTGTCCCACACACACTAGTGGGTTTGCGTGTTTTAGTGTACCCCGGGTACACTATCCTGTGTAGCCCCGCTACCCCCCTCTCAAAGTGCGAGTATCGCATTCGGGAGGTAACGGTGACCACGATCTCTTCTGTGGTCACTTTCCGTCTTCTTCGTTTAACGGAGAAGACACTCACGCTCATTTCGCAATGAGCGCGTCAAGTCCCGAGTCCCCGGGATTCCCAAGGCTCCCGAAAGTCTCAAGACCTCCGCACCCGGTGGGGATTCCCCATCGGGTGGCAAGACACTGTCAGTGCGTGAATATCACGCACTACAATTGGGAGAGAGCGCTCTCGTGAGCGCTAAGCAAGTCGGCGCTATCGTCGCCAAGGCAACCCGTCCCTTCGGGGCGGGTGAATCGACTGTCGCGCAGCCTGCGAAGGCTGCGCGCACCACGTCCCTGGACGTGGTGGTGATGAGGAAGACCCTGGCCTCATTGTCGATTACGACAGTGATTCTCTGGCGGACGAAGAGGAGCACTCTTCGCCCGTGAGGGACAAGCCTGCTGTGAGCAAATTTCTTCGCGAGAGTCCGTCGCCGGGCTCTCGTCGTCAACGTGAGGACTCATCAGAAGATGGCAAGGTCGTGCACACTAAGCGTGCACGGTCTGAGAGCAGTGGACCCGCGGAAACTCCATCCGCGGGTGTTTCTCCTTCCACCCAGGCATCCTTGCCTGTTGGGCGCAGAGCGGCTCAGTCTCAGGGAGCTGAGCCGTGGAAGTTATCATCGGAGCTCATCCATCGCCTCCGATGGTCCGACGAAGGCGGACAGGACACACCTTGTGCTCTCTTCCAAGTCGATACCATCAAAGATGATGATATCGTAGAGGCGCTCGGCTTCGCGGCCGGCTCCGATGAGCGTCGCAACTACTATGCGACGCTGTACCTTGCTCTTCGCTATTTCAAGGGCGTGCGCCATAGCGCTAAGAGCAAGGTCTCTGAGACAGTCGCACTGACTCAGGGCTGGAACCAGTTCGTTATGAACTGGAACAGTGATGCCGCTGCTTTCCGAAAGCGTCTCGAAAGCATGCGTGAGCGCTATTATAAACATAATAGCGCTGGCAAGGCTACCCGCTTGCACGAACTCAGTGCAAGCGCTGGTATACCTTGTGCCGTTCCCCGTGGAGAACGGTGTCCAGTCTGTCCACCCAACGCGGACAGACTGCGTGAGAACGAAGTCGATGGGTACTCGACGATACGAGTACCCAGTGAAGTCCGAGACTGGCGCTTTACTGTCTTCCCGGATGCCGGGAAGAGCACTCCCGCCTGATTCCGTTACGCGTCTACCAGTCCCCGGGGGCGTGGGGTGGTACACTGTCCAGCCGAGACCTAGTCTCGGCTCGGGCGGAGGTGGTGGCGGTCTTCGTACGCCATCACCATTTCCGGAATATCCCTCACGAGGATATTCCGCGGTTCCCACGAGTTGTGTTGGGGAGGGTATCCTCTACAACGACATCGAAAACGACGCTGACCTTGGTCAGTGCGTGGCTCCTGGTGAGCTACAATTCGCTCGACAATCCAGCGAATTGAGCCGTCGGCAGCCCGCAAAGGTGCCGGCGGAGGTCGGAAAACCTCGTCGCTTTGATCAGCCGCCTGAGGCTGATCAGACCTTCCAGCAACTGGCGGCTGACTATGCCGCCTTCCGCCGTGAGGCTTGGAAGACGATCGCTGAGCAAAGTCAGCTGATCTCGAACCTCTCGTCGCGAGTGTCCGCTTCTCGCGAGACAGCGCGACGAAGGTGACGAGTCGTAGCTCGACCATCACGTTTCTTCGTGCCCATGTTGGATGAGCGCGCGGGCGTATCATGCTCATGATACGCCTTCAGTCGCCCGACATAGAACGTCGGGTGCAGTCTCATGCTGGTTGGTATGTCCAGCGTGTAGGCTGTGCCTTGGCGATGCAAGACACGAAAGGGGCCGATGAAGCGTGGAGCAAGCTTGCTTGCTCCAAAGTCCGAGACTGCATGTCTAGCCAAGTTTTGCGTAGACAGTAAAACTAATGAATTCGTTTTGAACTCACTAATGTTGTTGCGTGACTTCTTGTCAGCGTTCATCTTCTGTGGTCGACAGAAGATGCAATAGCATCACGAACAAACCGCATGACGGCTTGTCGATTCTGCACGAAGTCTTTCGCATCGACATTGGTCGTGTCGACCAATGCGTCCTTGTCCGCTATCGTGCCTGCACGATGCGCTCGTCATCTTGAGTGTCCACTTGGGGTGTGGACACGTACTTGGTCGCAGCAGTGACGTCGCCCTGCGTCGTCACTGTATCATTTGGTTTCCGGTGTTCGACTCCGAGTCGAACACGTCATCTTGCGTCACGTCTGCTCCCGGAGCAGGCGTGGGACGGGTCGTCGCTTGTCCTTTCGCTCTCGGAGCGAAAGGTGCTTGGTCTTCTTCCTTCGCTCCCAGAGCGAAGGGTACTTGGTCGTCTTCTTTCGCCCCCGGAGCGAAAGGTACTTGGTCGTTGCTTGTAGCTTCCGTGCCTGGCACGGAAGTGTTTGAAAGCGCCTGCACCCGGTGCAGACGCAAAGCGGACCCTCTTCTGGCGCGTGGCACTACGTGTCACGGCGTTTCAAATTTTCCTGTGGGCGTGGCTCGCTCACATATCCTCCCCCACTCAAGGGAGCTGTCACCCCGCCAAGCATGGCAGGTACTCGTGGATGCCGCATGGCATTCACGTAGAACGGTGTATGCCCCGTTGAGGCATGCACTGAGTTGTTGATGGCAAACTCTGCCATCGGCAAACAGTCGCTCCACTCAGTGAACGAGTGGAGCGACTTTGCTAGATGCAAGAGCTGAATGCTGCGGATGCATGGCGTCTGCAGCACCCGACCCTGGAAGAATACACTAGCCTAACCTCAAGCTCACGGGTAGACTACGTGATGATGAGTTCCCAGCTCTTTCACGCTGCCTTGCAAGATATCCGGCACGACTTCAGAAAGAGTGCCAGTGCGGGAGACCACTGCGGAATCAAGTTCCATCTTGGATTGGCGACCTTCCGGCCGACTGCTCGAGCGCCATGGCGATGCCCTGAATGGGTCATCCAACTACCGGAAGCGCAGATGTACCTGCATGAGTCGCTGGAGAAATTCGCCGACTCTATCCATGCCCCGACTGATGATGAATATAACCCTGGCTGCCTTCTGGATGAGCATATGCGGCATGATTCCATCTACCTGCGTGAGCTGTTTCAGTCCAAGAAGAATGCCCGCCAGAATGAGATCGAGGAGCTCCACCTGAGCATCAACCGACTGCGCCACCTACAGCACACTGAGCCATCTGCTGAACAGGAGCGTCTGCTGCAAGTAAAGACTGAAACCCTGAAGATCAAGCTAAAGGAGAAAGAGTACTATGCGTCGCAGAAGAAGTTCATGTCAGACCTCCGCTCGTCGGAACGGTGCTCGTCATTCTTCTTCCGGCCGCCCCAAGTGCTGCACAACACACCGATCCCAGTAAACTCGAGAGAGGAACTGGACTCGATGTGCAAGGCTTTCAACGAGTACTGGTCCGGTATTTACAAGTCACCGTCCCATGAGTACCAGCATGCGAAACCCAAGTGGGACCGAATGAAGATGGCTCAGATTCTTCAGCATACGACCACGCGACTCACGTCGGCTCAAATGGCTTACCTCGATAGTCCATTTACAGCCAACGAGTTCTATTGGGCTATCAAGCATACGACGAAGGGGAAGGCTCCCGGCCCTGATGGATTGCCACTGGCCTACTATCTGACTGACCTGCCTCTCTGGTGCCGTGTTCTCGAAATCGTCTACTCGGCTCAACTGGGACGTGGTTCCATGACGAAGTTTCAACGCCGAGGCCAGATCTGCCTGCTCTACAAAAAGGGAGACCGCAAGGACCCAAGCAACTACCGACCGATTACACTGCTCAACGTGGACGCGAAACTCGGGCCGAAGATTCTGGCTTATCGACTAGGGACTGTCCTGACAGTCTCCTGGGCCCTGACCAGTATGGCTTCGTTTCGGGACGGGATATTCGATGTGCTCACCTCCGCCTTCAAGCATTGATGAAGGTGTATGAGAATGAGCCGTCTCCTGCTGGCGCGGTTCTACTGGACTTTGCCAAGGCTTTCGATAGTGTGGTGTGGGAAGCGCTTGATATGGTGCTCGCTCATTTTGGGTTTGGTCCCGTCTTTCGGTGCTGGGTGCGTGTGCTGTTCCCGGGAACGTTGGTGTCGTTGCTGTTTAATGGCAGCCCCTCGCCCCTTTTGAATTGGGGGCCGGGGTGCGGCAAGGCGACCCATTGTCTCCTGGTCTGTTTGTACTCTATGTGGAACCCCTGCTGAATCTCATTCGTGTGCGCATGCGGGATGCTGGACTTCGATGCTGTGACTCGGCGGTGCCCCACACAGTCATGAGCTTTGCGGATGACTGCACGGGGCTGCTTCATGATCTTCGGGACACGAAACGGCTTCTTGATTTGGTGGATTACTTTTGCGATGCCTCTGGTATGCGTCTCAACAAGTCCAAGACGGTGGTGCTGCCTTTCCACCCATGGGATCCTGGTACGGAAGGGCTCCGCGAGTCACTCTATGCTTTGGGACTATCGACTGTTGGGAACTCGGAGTCGACCAAGCTTCTTGGGATATACTATGGGCCGTTACTCTCCTGCGCAGATCGCCTTCAGCATCTGCTTGCCAATATGCAGACGCGTTGTTCGTTATGGAAATATCGAGCACGCACACTCCATGGCCAGGTGGTCATTCTCCAGCAGATTGTGCTGCCTGTGTTATGGTATTCTGCGAGTGTCTGCCACGTACCAAAGACTGGGTTTCAAGACCAGGTCGAAGCAATGATCGTCCGATTCATGAAGCAGTCCTCTGCCTCCAATGCAGTCCCTCAAGAATGGTGGTCGCTACCCCGAGCATGGGGGCTTAGTCTCGCGTCGATGGAAACATCCATCCAAGGTCTGCAACTCCGCATGCTGTGCAAGGTAATCGTGGCCGTCCGACAGTCGCCTGGAGAGGTTCCTTCGTGGGCTGAACCAGTCATCGCACTGTTTGACTCGGCCATGCAGCCATGGGGCCGCGACTTCGATATCCTCTATGCATCCGTCACGACTCGACCGGACTACGTTGTAGCTCGACGACTTTCGCGATGGCAACACCTGGGTGAATTCTGGCACGACGTCCTCTTTGTGTGGAATACCAAGCTACGCAAGAAGATCGTCCGCAATGCCACCATGTTTGACAAGGTCACCACGCCGTACCTGGACAACATTGATATCCGCACGTCGGGACGCAAGCCGAAAACACTCAGTGCCCGGCATCTCGGCATTGTTGAGTTCTTCAACGATTTCATCTCTTCCGGCCGGCCGACCTGTTCGAGCTGTGTGGTCATCCAGTCACTGCAGCAAACCTCTCGCGTGAGCTTCGTCAACGGGGTGCGTCGGGGCGAGTCACGAGTGAAGGCTTCTGTCGAGCGTTCATATCCGAGATGGATACGCTACTGCGGCCTCTCACTACGGTGCCGACAGGTCCCCAGCACCCGCCGATCTATCCGTGTGCGTTCCACACATGGGTGTTTGGCGGTTATGATATTGAGGATTTGACTGTGGCTGTACTACGTGAGTTGATTGCTACGACCAAGAGTGAGGCGCCCGAGCTACCGATTCAAAGCTTAGGAGTGGAGAAGACCCCACCCAAGGACGTCTGGAACAGGGATATCAAGATGAACAAGCACGTGTTGCCGGTGAACGCGGACCTGCTCTACAGACTGCAGCATAACGCACTGTACGTCGGGTTCCGACTTCAGCATGTGGATGGAGCCACCACTCGTTGCCACCACGGATGCGGGGTTATTGAAACGGTAGCGCACCTCTTTTGGTACTGTGATTTCGCGGCGGACGTTTGGAGTGAGTGGATTAAGGCGTTTCAACGTTATTTCGACTCGCCCATCGAGTGGGGAACGATCGTTTATTTCATGGATATCGTCCCCAAGGCGCACGCCAAGAACGCCTTCGGATACAGCCTGTTCGTCGTATTTCATATCGTGCGGGTCGTGGTGCTTCGCTGCTTGTGGACGCATCGCAACGACATCCGATTCCATGGTGAGGAGCCCAATGCGTTCGCGGTCAAGGCGCGGGTGCACGCGCTCATTGACCTGCATGTGGCTGCCTTCGGGAGGTCACGCTGCTAAAAGCAATAAGGCAGTCCTCACGAGTGCGCAGCCAGCTGCGCGCCCTACTACGAGGACTGCCGATCACCGCTCTTTTGAGGAAAATGAGGACCCAAGCGACCACGGGGCGGAGGAACCCTCGCGGGACCCCGCAAGGACCCTCAAGGATCACCCCGACCCGAAGCCAACTCCGGATGGGCGAATGTTAACCTGGGCGGAGCCCCATCACGAGGCCCCACTCAGGTACGGGACGCTAGCTTGCATGAGGCCCGATTGCAGGACCTCACACAGAGCCCAAGATCTGCGAACTAGGCAACCTACCAGGCGGTGATGGGAAACCTCCGACCTTCTGGTGTTCGTCGTGAAGCCACACAAGTCGCTATCGGCGTACCCCAGGGGCTAACCCCATCCGTCTCCCAACTAGCGGCCCTTTACACTAGACTTGGGATCCGTTTTTCCCTCCGCTAGCGGGTCTGCCCTTAAGGCCACTGCTGCCCGAAGTTCATGTAATCGCTTCAAGGCGTTGCCAATTTGAACCGAGGCTTGTGCGGTCGGCGGTGGTGGCCAGGCATGGAAGAACTTGATACGTACGATCGCTCCATGCGTCTTACAGCATGTGTGACCTCGTCAAGACAACCAGATTGCCAGATATTTTCCAAGACTACCCAAGATTCCCTTTAAGACACCCCAAGACTATCCCAAGCCCGGACAACCCAGTCATTGGCCAAGCCCCCAATCGTGACGAAGAGTCTGGTCGACGTGGGAATCGAACCCTCGCCGTCTCCGTCCGACACGGATGCCTAACCGGCTGAGCTATTCGTGCTCAACATGAGTACGTAGCTAACCGGCACCTGGTTGATCCCATTATACTTGGTTTTTGTATTGACCCCATCGGAAGATCACGCAAATGGTCCAATCGGCCCAAAGACGTCTTCAGGCGTCCTCCGGTGTCCTTTTGGACATATTTTTGGGTACATCAAAATACCCATTTTGAAGAAACTGGACCTTTATGACGAAATTTGGGTACGTTTACCAAAATATTAGGTCAAAAGTACCAAATTTTTACCCAAAGTAGCAAATAGGTAGCTTGCATATTGTAGTCTCAACCTTAAAGTGTAATGAAATTTGTTGATCTGTGAAGTTAAGCAGCCT
>JAAVTI010000308.1:0-16989 GCA_011947335.1 Phytophthora constricta
AGGCTGGACAGCTCGACATTGTGAAAATCCTGCTTAAGCATGACGCAGCACTTGACTTGCAAGATGAGGATGGAAACAGCGCATTGGTGTGGGCTGGCTGAGACCGGGCACCTGGCTCTAGTCAAAGTACTGATAGAAAGTGGTGCTGCAGTGAACTTAGCCAATGACGCAGGCTGGACTTCGCTGATGGTAGCTTCTCTTTCAGGTCACCTTGAAGTGGTAAAGATACTGCTGGAGAAGGGAGCCGACATCAACCAGCATGGTCCGAATGGAGTTACAGCTTTGCAAGTCGCATATGCTGGCCGGCAGCTTGGTACCTATTGCAAAAGCTTAAGTTGAGCACGGCCTAGCACTCGAATGTTACAATTTGGACGGCTATCATCCTATTTTATAAACTCGAACAGATGATTCAGCTGTAATATTCTCGCTAGAATTCTGTGCATCAACAGTCTTCCCCACACTAATAGCACTCAGGATATTGCAGATGCGATAAACAATCATCAACGGGGTCCATGTGAAAAAGTCGTGTGAGATCCATAACCTTGAGCTCTTTTGCGTAAAAGCTGAAATTATTTACGCTTTTCCAGTGTGGAGCTGGTAGTCCGAGAAGCTTCGAGTGTTATTGGCCAACACTCAGTCAAGCAGGTGCCTTTTCAAGATTATTTTTATTTACACTTCCATGATGTTGTTTTCGCGTCCGTATCATTTGACAAGAAAATCTCCTCAAAACGCAATTCAGCTTGAAGACGATTCGCGTCATTAACCACCAGCAAACTACGGCAAAACAAGTGCCCACAGCATAGTTAGTGATTTCTTTGCAGCATCAAGTCGAGGCGTGATGGGCGAGAAGTTTAGCAGCATCATAGCGTTTCTGCTTGAGCGCGATCGCCAACGCAGTTGCTCCTTGTGGACCCTTCTGGTCTGTCCTTGCTCCCTTCTCGAGCAACAATCTTATCACGTCAACGTGGTCGTTTGGTACCGCAGCCGTCAGTGGCGTCCAGCCTGCATTGTTGGCCAAGTTCACTGCCGCATCGTTTTCCAGCAGCAACCGAACTACAGAAATGTGACCATTTTGAGCAGCCCAGATAAGTGGAGTGTTACCCTCCTCATCCAGCGAGTCAATCGTCGCGCCATACTCGATTAATATTTTTGCGACGTCCACTTGGCCATGTTGACATGCTATATGCAAAACCGTAGCCTAGCCGAGACATTGCAGATCGACTTTTGCCCCATTGCGGAGTAAGTACACTACCATTTCGACATCACCATTTTTTAAAACCTTCAGGAGAGCAGTCCAGCCCATGTTGTCTGCAGATTCGATCGAGGCTCCTCGCTCCACTAGTAGCTTCACTACACTGGTGTGGCCGTTGTCAATGGCAGCCATAAGTGGGCTACCACCGTCATCATCTTGGAAATCCACGCAGGCACCGCGGTCTACGAGAGCCCGAGCGACGGAAAATCGTCCGTACACGCACGCGATAAGAAGGGCCGTAATCCCGACTGGCCCTTGTTTGTCGATGCTTGCCCTATTGTCTAACAACACGTTTACGACATCGACATGACCGTGCGATGAAGCAGCCATGAGTGCAGTTACCCCCGAGATGTTGACTAAGTCCACCGACGCATTATTCTTCAGTAGGAACTTGGCCACATCCTCCAGACCGTCCACAGCTGCAAGTAGCAGCGGAGAATCGCCATTTTTATCTACGACGTCAATATCAGCACCACTTTTTAGGAGTACCCTGGCATCGTCAAGTTGCCCTTGCATGCACGTCATATGCAATGCTGTCACTCCGTTTGGAACACGATGATGAATATCTGCTCCTTTTCGGATGAGCAATTTGATGATGTCGGTGTGGCCATTCACAGCCGCAGTGAAAAGTGGGGTCCAGCCTCGGCTATCCGGCATGTTGACTGCTTCGGTGCTCTCCAAAAGAGATTCAACCAGCTTCAATTTGCCTTGCTCACACGCAATTCGCAGTGCCGTGTCACCGTTCCGCTGCTTCTGGTCAATCGTTGTGCCTACTGAAGCTGTTTCGGGCGAGGAAATATTTTGCAACGGGTTGACCGGTGCAGCTGTTGATGGTTGAGTGTATTCTTGCATGACCATTTCCATATCGGGCTCAACTCACTCATAAATGAGCTGCACGAACTCTGGGTACCCGCTAAAATACGCCACAGTTAATGGCGGCCAGCTCATGTAGTCTCCACACAAATGAATATCTGCTCCGTTGTCCAGCAAAATCCGAACAACTTCCAATCGCTTGTGCCACACAGCAGTCAGTAACGCGGTACTTCCGCTCGGTAACTTCATGTCAAGATGGACGCCGTTGCTGACGAGAAGCTGGACGACATCAGAGAATCCGAGTTGTGCGGCAGTGATCAGTGGCGTATACCCTTCGTTGTCAGACATTTCAATATCCGCTCCAGCATCCACAAGTGCCTTCACGACCTCGAATTGGCCGTGCTCACACGCAACGCTCAGAGCTGTGGCCCCATTCGGCTGTTGCTTGTTGATATTAGCTCCCATTTCGAGCAATACCTCCACCACGCAAACGTGACCTCTTTCTGCCGCTCTCATCAATGGCGTCCAGCCATCGCTGTGCGTTAAGTCTATTGACGCGCTATGTTCCACGAGAAACCAGACTACGGACGCATGGCCCTCTAAAGCTGCCCAATCGAGTGGCCTATTACCATCACCGCTTCCCGAGGCCACGAAGTCCACTTTTGCTCCCCATTTTACAAGTGTCTGAGCAACTTCTAGATGTCCATTTTGAGACGCTGTTGAAAGAGCGGTGACTCCCACGGATGTTTGCATATGAACACTTGCCCCATTCTCCAGAAGTAATGTCACCCCATCCGCATGCCCATTCCAGGAAGCAAGAATAAGCGGCGTATAGCCATCCTTGTTAGCTAAGTCAATCGAGGCACCACATTTAATCAGCAACTTTGCCACAGCCAGATTATTGTTATGTGAAGCACGTGTGAGGGGGTCCAGCCATCTTTGTCTGCAATGTCCACTGCTGTATCACATTCGATGAGAATGCTTGCAACATCTAGGTGTCCTTGGTCGCAAGCAGTTATGAGAGCCATTGCTCTGTCCATGGAACGTGCGCTGTTACTCAAGTTAATCGACAAGCCGCAGAAAAATTTCACGACAGCACTATGTCCATTTCTAGCAGCCCAAAACAGAGGACTACAATCGATGTTGTCAAGTAAATCTTCTGACGCACCCTTGTCAATTAACACGCGAGCTGCGTCGAGATGTCCAACCTCGCACGCAATGCGCAATGCAGTGGCCCCACTCGGACCCTGTTGATCGATATTTGCCCCCTCATCCAGCAACACTTTAATCACATCTGTGTGGCCAGACAACGTAGCATTCATAAGCGGAGTACCCCCATCAATGTTTTGCAAATCGACTGATGCGCCGCATTCCAGTAACATTTTTACAATGGCGGTGTATCCCTTTTCGGCTGCCCACATAAGAGGACTGTTGCCTTCATCATCAGGCAAGTCGATCGCTGCACCTTGATCCACGAGAATTTTTGCCGCATCTAGCTGTCCGATTTCGCACGCTATTCGGAGAGCAGTAGCCGCATGCGGACCCTGCTGATTAATATTGACCCCATTCTGCAGTAGCCATGCTACCACGTCGTTGTGAGCATTAAAGACAGCTGCCATCAGCGGTGTTACACCACTTTTATTGGCCACATCTATTGATGCACTGCACTGCACCAACAACTCCACTACTGCGGTATGACCATTCTGATGGGCCCAAAGAAGAGGAGTGTTGCCCTTAATATCTGGGAAATCAACTGCCGCGCCATTGCCAACAAGTGCTTGAACGGCGTCTACATGTCCAAGCTCACACGAAATTATCAGAGCAGTGGCTCCATTCGGACCTTGCTGATTGATAGCAGCTCCTGTTTGTATCAGGAGCACTGCTACCTCAACGTGACCCACGGGGAGGCCACCATTAATGGCGTCAACCCCGTCTTATTGGCCAAGTTCACCGACGCACCGCTTTCCAGCAGCAGTTTAACTAAAACTTCGTCACCTTTTTCAGCTGCCCAGACAAGAGGGCTATTGCCGTCCTGATCTGGCAAATCGATTGTCGCACCACATTGAATGAGATTTTCCACGATGTCAGGGCGTCCAACTTCACACCCAATTCGCAAAGCTGTTGCCCCAAACGTACTCCGCTGATCGATATTGGCTCCATTCTGTAGTAAGAACGATATCATATCATCGCTACCGTTGAATACTGCAAGCATTAGAGATGTCCAACCAGCGTTATTGGTCAAGTTCACAGACGCACCGAATTCCCTTATGAGCTGAACGAGCTTAATGTGGCCATTCGCAGCTCCCCACATGAGAGGGGTATTGCCATCTGCATCAACCACATCAACTGCAGCACCAAGTCCACCGAAAATCTTCACAAAATCTAGATGCTCGAACTCACACGCGATTCGCAGAGCAGTTACCCCACTTATGCCCTGCTTGTCGATGTTGGCTCCCTTCTGCAACAGCAAATCGATCACGTCGGCGTGGTGGTCGGGTATTGAGGCCATCAGGGGCGTCACGCCGTCTTCGTTGGCCAAATCAACTGAAGCGCCTTTTTCCAAGAGCATACCAACTAAAGGAGCACGTCCGTTCTCAGCAGCCCACCACAGTGCATTACACCCATCGTCATCGACCTCGTCAACAGCTGCACCACAGTCAACCAGGAGCTTCACGACGTCAAGCCGTTCACACGCGCACGCAACTCGAAGAACCGTAGCTCCACTCGTACCGTGCTGATTAATATCTGCCCCACTTTCTAGCAACAACGTTGCCACCTCGACTTGGCCATTAGCAACAGCAGCCATCAGCGGCGTCACGTCGGCATTGTTAGTCACCCCCACGGACGCTCCGTTTGCCAACAGAAATTGCACGACACCTTTCTGCCCTTTCACAACTGCAGCTATCAGTGCTGTGTCACCATTCGTGTCCTTCACATCAATAGCAGCCCCACTCTTTACAAGAATTTGAACATTGTCAAGTTGGCCGAGTATGCTCACCAGATGGAGCGCAGTCACCCCATTAGGGAGACTTTGGCCAACGTTGGCTCCTTTTTCAGCAGCAATTTGATGATGTCGGTGTGGCCGTTCGCAGCTGCAGTGAGGAGCGGGGTCCAGCCCCTGCCATCCGTCACATCGACGGTCTCAGCATTTTGCGAAAGTTGTTCAACTAGTTGCAGGTCGCCTTGTTTGCAGGCCATTTGCAGTCCTGATTGTTGGACATGACGCTTGTGGTCAATTGTGGTGATTGAGGAGTCAACAGCAGCAGGAGAGTCGAACTTGGCAGAGTGGTCATGTCTTTTGGTGACTTGGTCAGGAGACATGGCATTGGATTTGGACTCGGACTCGGGCTCGTCTTGGGTATCACTTGGCATCGTGGAAGGTCTCAACTTGGGGAATGACACTCCCGCAGGCGAATCTCCGTCACGGAGACTGTATCCATTGCGTCTACGCCATCGCTGGCTACATTATTATAGAGAAAGCAGAGCCAGTCCGTGTAAGTTTCGCGCTCTTTGAATGAGTTTGAATTAACGGTAAGTTTTGAGTTCTTAACCCTTTCGTGAACGCTGGGTTCTTAACTTTGTACAGATGAACCCCTCGTTAGTAATCCCCAGAATTGGAATACACCCTCAAATGGAATAAAATGTTGGTTCCCGATGACCAACTGGGCACGCGAGGTATACAAAGCTAAGTACTTATTACTAAATCCCCTCAGGCGAAATGTGGAATAAAAAATCGACAAATATTCCGTCAAAAGGGTGCTTAACTATGGCTAAAGTCAAAGTCGTACAGGTCGATCTATGAAGTCTAGGATTGACACCTGCATCTTCCGTCCTTGTTTGCTTCTCGGAATCATCGCTGCATTGCACAAGTCCGCTCACTGATCTGTCTGACACTCCAATAGTATCGGCACGAATTAAAAGTTTCCCTATCCATCTGAGATAATCCTGCTGTCGGCTCCTCTTCTTGACAATGATGTTGCTGAAGACGATGCATGCCGGAATGCTTTGTCAGAAGCATTCCCGCATGCATCGTCTTCAGCAACATCATTGTCGGCATTCTCCTGCTCCTCGATCCCGCAAAAGTCCTCGTCAATCGGATCGTCCACGATTTCATTCTCGTCTTCTGGATTAAGCAGCTCATCAACTGACATCGGATTGTTGGCGTGAAGTCGCGACAGCATGGCCGAAAGCTCCTCTGTAATAG
This sequence comes from Phytophthora constricta, assembly GCA_011947335.1. NCBI lineage: Eukaryota > Oomycota > Peronosporomycetes > Peronosporales > Peronosporaceae > Phytophthora > Phytophthora constricta. Next base: position 6,270 of record JAAVTI010000308.1, read on the forward strand.
CGTCTTTCTCTTCAGGTTCATCAAACTCGCAGTTATAATGGTCTGGGAGGCCTGTAGTAGCCCAGCACCTCAAAAATATCTACAGCATGCTGCATTTGACGCCGTCAGTATCGCCTTTCAAATGTTGCGATGATTCCTGCGTCTAACGGCTGCCGTCTGCTAGTGGTTGGGAGAAATACCAACTCAATATTCGTCAAAGCGGCCTCATCAAACCCCTGGGCAGTAGCGTTCTCAAGAAGTAGGAGGCATTTACGATGCTGCCTTCTAAACATCGTGTCAATTTCCTTGAGCCATTTCGAATTCGTCTCGCGTCATCTAGGTTGCGTGTGGTGCTGACAAATTTGCAGCTTTTGAGCGTTGATGAGCGACATTCGAGATGATTTCGTTGGCGACGGCATTGCTAACGAGCGAAAGTTTGCAAAATGAGCTCTGTAAGCTCTGAGCACAATTAGTTGGCTCTGCAGGATGAAGGGCTGAAGCCACCTTCATGTACCCCTAAAACGGCACACCCCGAGATTGGAATACCTCTAAACTGGAATAATTTGCCGTTCCCGGCGCTATGAAAATTGAGAGGTTCATCTGTATTCCATACAAAGTCAAGTCATCTCAACCTGAAATGAGGCTGCACGCCCCAAACTGGCATGTAGCCAATCGTGCACCGAAATAGGTTGAAAAATGGAATGATGCAAAATGCCTCAAACGAGCGGTCAAGATAATGTGTCTTGATTGGCCAAAATAATCCATGTTCGGAGAGACGCCAAGACCGAAGGCCGCAACATCCACGCGATTGGCCGAGCCACCTCGGGTGCTAGAAGTTGGAGCTTGAATACCTTCGCACCTACATGAATATCTTCGCATCTCCTTCTCGAGATACATCACCCTGACGCCAGCTGCGCCATTCTCCCCTTCGCGCGATGTCCTGCAGAAAGCGGAGCTCGGCCCTGGAACTGGACGGTGCAGCGGTAGCACCAGATTCCTGTTCTACAAAAACGCCAACGCAGGACACCGCGGTCCGAAGCTGTTCCTGATAGCGATAGTCTGGAAGGTACGATCACCGCTTAGATTTGTGAGATACTTCGTACGTATAACTAATAGTGTTGTGAGTTTAGATGATAGCGTTCTTTTCAAAGAGATTTGGCGAGCCCTCCTACGTGATGGTTGGTCATCTAAACCACCACCACGGCGCAGTCTGGATACACACTATCGCTATGTTCGACCAGGGGGTAGTGGGGACGGACAAGAGGGCAAGGACTATTTTTGGGTGAAAAGTCGCTTGTTGCCTACTTCCTCCACGAGCAGCGAGACCACCCGACGATAATAAATAACGGATCTACTATACGGATCATCGATCCTCGTGCCAACTACACCGCTAGTGCAATTCCGGCCACAGTGACAACAACTGGAGAGACTAGAGTGGGTGCAGGAGACGTTGCTATCAACGACGGTTTTGGTGCTGCTGGTGTACTTGGAACTGCTCGTGGACGTGGAGCCGCTCGTGGACGTGGAGCGACTCGTGGACGTGGAGCCTCTCGTGGGTGTGGAGTGCCTGGCGAAGACGAGTGCGCGCAGGATATTCTCGCTGCTGGTAGCGGCAATGAAGGCCCCGTTAGTGCTGTTGCGGTCACAGTGAGAACAACTGGAGAGACTGGAGTGGGTGCAGGAGACGTTGCTATCGACGACGGTTTTGGTGCTGCTGGTGTACTTGGAACTGCTCGTGGACGTGGAGCGACTCGTGGCCGTGGAGCCGCTGGTGGACGTGGAGCTGCTCGTAGGAGTGGTGCTACTTGTGGTGGCAGCGCTGCTGCTGCCACTAGTGATCACGAAGGTGTTCTGGGCACAACACAGCGGAGCCCAGAACTCTACATCAACAGCATGGTTGCTTATGCTCCATCCAGAACAGATTGGATGATGACCAACCGACTGAAAAAGTGTTTAAATGCGTGGGCACTTCGTACGTGATCGGGCGAGTGTGCAAGCATATGGTGGAGAAAAAGCGGTTCTCTATGAAATTAAGTGGATTGACAGCATGTTTGGAAACATCATGTATCGCTTGGTGTAATTCGGAAAGGCATCGAAAATTATCGACTGATCACACGATCAACATCAAAACCTTCGTGGAGCGTGTTAATCGCAGCTCAGGTGGGAGAAAGTGTACCAAGCGATGTCGTGCTTGAAGAACTAGTCGAGGCACACAAAGAAATCGAAGAATTTGACCTACACCAACCGGTTCCTACTAGTTTGAAGGAGGTGGAAAAGATTAAAAGCATTCGTTTTGACCCGCGCGCTCAAATGGATGCACCGACTGACTTGTACAGTCAAACTGATGGTTCACAGTCAACCCGTGTGCGCCCGGAATATTTGCATTTGTTTACACATTCAGCATCATCAAGCTTTTTCGCGTATGTGCCTCTTTACTTCTGACAACAAGTTGTAAATGAGACCATCGCGTACGCACATTTGAAGGAGTACACGTTGTACAACCAGTAACGCTTTCGGAGCTCATGAAGTTCATCGGTATTCTTTTTTATGAGCATTAACGACAAAGGGGAATCTGCGAACTACTGGGGATTACAGCCTGAAGATCTCATACTAGGAAATGAGAACGTATCGGGTCTGGAAAAGGTTATGACTTTGAGGCGATTCAAGTTGCTTCGGCAAAAATTTAGCTTCCGAGCTGCTCCAGAGTCAATTCAACGTGATCCTGCTGCTCGAATTAGACCCCTATTGAATCTTCTGAAGTGCACCGGTGGATATACGTTGAGTTAGGGCGAGATTGCGCCCTAGATGAGTGCAGCATTGCTTGTCGATCGAAATATGGACGCCACATGATCCTCTACAACAACTCAAAACCAACGGGCAAATACCATTTCCGATTTTATGTTTTGTGCTGCGCTACGACGTGGATTGCTGTCAATTATCGCCTTCATTGCAAAAGTGTTCTAACGGACAGGCTTGATGGTATAATACCAGCTATTGAAGCACAAGCAATTACGTTGGAGCTCGAAGATGCTGACGTATCACCTATTCGACAAATAGTACTCGAAGTCTCGCGGCCGATATATGGTTCTCGTAGAAGTATCAACATGGACAATTACTACACATCCGTGCAATTGTTGCAAGCCTTGCGGTTACATGGGCTTTATGCGCGTGGCACTGTAAACGGAGGTAGCAAACATTTTCCTAAGCATGTCGTTTTGGATGAAAAAAACTGCTCGACGTGGTGACATTCGCATGGGCGTTTCCAGCGAGCAAAGCATTCAAGCGGCATCATGGTGCGATGGAAATGTTGTGCAGATGGTGTCGAACGCAGATGCATCTTCGATTTCGATAGTAAATCGCCAACTTGGAATGACTTCACAGTCGTTTGAAGCGCCGATGTGTTTAAAGGAGTATAAATGATATATGCAGGGCGTGGACAGATTAGACCAAATACGAGGGAGATTTTTGCTTGCTGACGGCCATTCAAGCAAAAAATGCATAAAAAATTAGCACTGGGTCTCATCGACATTGCTAGAGCCAACGCGTATCTTACCCGTCGCCAAGCAGTGGATGTGTCAAAACAGCGAGATCCCCATCGCGAATTCATGGTTCAACTCGCGGCAGAACTAATTTCGGGTATGTGGGCAGAAGCCCCAAGTGACACGCGAATGGCTTTTGGTGACTTAGCTGGAAGTGAGAATGATTCTTTGATCCAAACTTCTGGCAATTCCATATTTGTTTCTACGATGTCCGATGGAAGTCCACAAAAAGCTGTACTGCTGTGTCTTTGAGGCATGCCCTAGGGGATCGAAGTCGGAATCGGCGTTCGTGCGTAGTTTGCCGGTGGGAAGACCGCCACCCGACTGAGAAGACCGATTACTGCGGACACCACAACGTATGTCTTTGTCGTGGTGTTTACGAAGACACAGAAATGAAGGCTTTCATGTGCCGTGACAAGGATTTGACATGCTGGCAAAAATATCTTCGCTTTTATTTTCCAAATGGATTATTTTTACCCAAAGACAACATACGGAGGAATTCAGATCTGTACAAATTAAAACCTATGTCCAACAAGAGGAAACCACCCAAAGAAAAACAGACTTCGTTACCGTCGTCGACCAGCACATCCGTCTTGCCGAGCGCTCCTTCACCGTCGTAGGCAATATCATATGCCTTACCAAGCGCTCCGTCACCGTCGTCGGCAAGCTCGTCGGTCCCGCAAAGCATTCCGTCACCATCATCGACCAGCTCGTCCGTGTTACCGAGTGCTCCGTCGCCGTAGACGATCAGCTTGTCCGTCTCGCCAAGTGCTGCGTCACCGTCGTCGGCAAACTTGTTCATAGTGGCGTCAACGACACCAGCAGATGTATCCACGCATCGAGACCATCGCCAGCCGCCTTTTCGACACAACAATAATAAAGTGACATTTTCGCTGAATATTTTTCAGCTTGCACGTGTATCCATGCGGTATCGGAACAATGTTGCTCCGAATTCCAGGCAAACACTTTCACAGCGAAACCACCATAACAGCATCCGAAAGCAGTCAAATTGCAGCTAACAGAATGGCGCCGTAGCGTTAGGGTGGTATCATAACGCCAGCACGCCAGCCGGCAGATACACGATGTTCAGTATGGGTATCGTGCCGTGGGTATGCAGCACGACGCCAACCAGCACGACGGTCGGCATCGCAACGCCCAGAAGAACGACGGTAGCTCAGCTGTCAGCATTGGGGTCAAGCCTTGGGTTGCAGCCGGCAGCACGACGTCCGGCAGCACGACGGGTAATACGACAGCCGGCAGCTACACGATGTCCAGTATGGGGATCGAGCCTTGGGGTTGCAGCACGACACCCAGCAACACAACGGCCGGTATCGTAACGCCCTGAAGCACGACGGCCACCAGCAGCACGATGTCCAGCATGGGGTCGAGTCTTGGTTGCAGCCCAACGGCCGGCAGCACGACGTTCACCAGCAAGCCGACCAGCACGTCGGCGGCCAAATAGGGGTCGTGTCTTGGAATTGCAGCACAACGTTCAGCAGCACGACAGCTAACATGACGGCTAGCACGACAGCAGACTGCTGCACGATGTTCAGTATGGGGATCGAGCCTTGGGATTGCAGCACGACGCCCAGCAGCACGACGGCCAGTATCGCAACGCCCTGCAGCACGACGGCCAGCATGAGGGTCGAGCCTTGAGTTGCCGTGCAATTATTTGCGTGGTTACGTTAGGGTTTGGCACAAGTGTATTATGAATTGGCGCATAGAACAAACGTTGTTGTCGTGAATTTTGCTTTTTCCGCTGCATGTCGAAGCTTTTCCAAACATTTCACAGTTCCGTGATGTCTTCGCTCACAATGCGCTGATTGGTTACTGTGGTTGAAGTTTCGAATCAACAACTTCGATTGGCTGCTGTGATCAGCCCAACACCATGATTGGTGGAATTCTGCGTGCAACACCACACGCGCCCTTCGCAGCGATCCGCCGTCAATCCCTCATTCCCAAATTTGCCGGCTGCAAAACATCACCGCCAATGGCGATCTCCGCTCCGCATGCGCCGTGCTGACTTGCCAAATCGTCGCTCCAAGGCTCGGACGTCGTGATGCTGGCCGTCGGGCTGCAACCCAAGGCTCGGCCCTCATGCTGGTCGTCGTGCTGCCGGCCGTCGTGCTGCAGAGCGTTGCGATACTGGCCGTCGTGCTGCTGGGCGTCATGCTGCAACCCCAAGGCTCGATCCCCATACTGAACATCGTGCAGCAGCCTGCTGTCGTGCTAGCCGTCATGTTAGCTGTCGTGCTGCTGAACGTTGTGCTGCAATTCCAAGACACGACCCCTATTTGGCCGCCGACGTGCTGGTCGGCTTGCTGGTGGACGTCGTGCCGCCGGCCGTTGGGCTGCAACCAAGACTCGACCCCATGCTGGACATCGTGCTGCTGGCGGCCGTCGTGCTGCAGGGCGTTGCGATACGAGCCGTCGTGCTGCTGGGCGTCGTGCTGCAACCCCAAGGCGCGGATGCCATGCTGTTGACTGCTGTGCTGCGGGCCGTCGTGTTGGCTGTTGCGCTACAACCTTAAAGTTCGGATGATGCGCTTCTGGCTGCTGTACAGTCCGCCATGCTACAGCATCCAAGGCTCGACCGCTACGCTAGACACCGTGCTGATTGCCGCCTTGCTGCGACCTAAACGCTCAGATGCTGTGCTTTAAGTCGCTGAGCTTCATGTTCAAGGCTTGGCCACCGCGCTGGACGTCGTGCCATTTTTGTTAGCCTTGCTTCTGATCACCGTGCTGCAACCTCAAGGCTGAGCCGCTGACCTGCAGCTACAATACGTTTACCCGTAGTGCCGATGACACCGTGTTGAGTTGACAATTGTGTGCAGTTAGTTGAAGCGTTTGTAGGAAGGGTGATCATGTTATTGAACGATTATTTGAATGCATACAAATGTGTTCGTACAGGCTTTAGTTTACTACGGAGGTGTAAAGTAGTCTTCATGTAGCTATTCCGTGTCGCGGTTGTGTTTCCAAAACCGCTTTGGTGGTAGTGAGTCATACGTCATCCCCTTGGGTTGCTTCATCAACCATTCTGGTGTGCGGTAGTACGCGCACTTGTTGCAGTCATATTGCTTCCAACTCTCCCGATCCTTGAACTGTTGAGAGAGCATATCAACAATATCGATGGCCGTTGCAAGAGATTGCACCACATTATAACTCCGCTCACGTTTGAACCCTTCAGCCCTATGATCTTCGATTTCAGATGCGGTGGTACTATTGTCAGACTTCATCCTGATGAACTTCTCAACGTGCCAATCGAGAAATTTACGTTCTTCGTTAAGACGTAAATTAAGAAACTCCAGTCGAAGTTGATAGTCTGCTCGTGCTATCTGCATCAAAATAGTTTTAGCTAAATTGTGGTATAAGGAAGCAATTATAGTATGTTACCTGAGAAATCTCCATGGATGTTTCTAGCCATTGCATCATCCACAAAAAATCGTGGACAAATTCCACTTTGCAAAGGCATCTCGCTGTGTAGATGTCATACATCTCTTTTACAGGCAATGCTGCGACGAAATCATCTACGTCGACGGTAGACCTAAACAGGATTCATACGTCTGGAAACAGGTTTGTAAACAAAATAATCACAAGATCACATCAACGCAAACTAACGTACGCGGTCTTCGTAAGGGTAGTATACTGGATAGAGCGCGTCAAAAGCGATGTTTGCATTGCAACTGAAGAAGCTTAGCCCCTATTTTTTAAGATTTGTTAGTATAAATCATAGCATACAAGAACATTATGGTCCCAACCGTTTTATGGTCTCCTCTGTTACCATACAGAGGGCTTCCATCGGATGCACGGGTCTTGCTAGGCCCAAGGAGCTTGCAGCAGTTTCAATGGTGAGCATTTATGCACATGATAACACAATAAGAGTACAGAACTAACCTGCACACGTTCTGAATCCTTGCGGCGACCCACCATCTTCCCTGCGAGCAGTGTTGGAAAAACCATGGTTACAAAAACCAGTATAATCACCAATAGCCTGGTTGTTTGGTTTTACTATGGTTTTACGGTGGTTGTATGGTGGTTGCAGAATTTTATGTTGCAATTGTGTGGAGCAAGATTCGCGTTCGGTGTGGCCGGCCAAGACGAAGCTGCGCAACCGAGGACGAGATGCGCTGCATGTCGAGCGCCGGCCAGAGCTGCATGAGCCGCCTGTCCGGCTCCAAAAACACCGTCTGTGGCGGCCATCGACGGCTGCTGCATGGGCGACGACCTGGAGATGGCGCTGGCCTGCCACTGCCGAGTGGCCAGTCAGAGGGAAGAAGACAAAGGTGGCCCTGCCCGAGGTGATGCTCGGGCTGCTGCCGGGCGCTGGAAGTATCCAGAGACTACGCAAGCTCGTGGGCATCTATTCGACGCTGGCATGAAGCTCACGGACAAGAACATCACCCCGGACAAGGCCTTCGCATGGGACTTGTGAACGAGGTGGCCGACCCGTCCGCGCTGGAGAGCGCGGCCATTGCGGCGGCGCAACAACTGCCGCAGCCGTCAGCTTGAAGATCAAGAAGAAGAGCAAGGGCTGGTGAACCGCGTGCTGCAAGACACCCCGGTGCGCTAGGTGGTGTTCAAGAAGGTCGGCGAGATGGTGGACAAGGAGACAGGCGGACACAACCCCGCCCCCAAGCTGATTTTTGAGGCGGCCCAGGCAGAGTGGGGAGAACCAACTGACAAAGGAGCTGGAGGTAGGGCTGCGAACTTCGCCAAGCTCGGCGTGACAGTGATGCGAAGACGCTCATGAGCATATTATTGGGGGCATGAAAGGAACCGTTACGGCAAGCCCGAGAAGTCCGTGGAGAACTGGCGGTTGTTGGGTCTGGTCTCGTGGAAGCTGGCATTGCGCAGATGTCGACTGTAAAGGGCATGCGCGTTCTGCTCAAGGAACACGATGCTGCGACTGAGGCTCGTGGTGAAGACTACGTGCGCAGCAACCTGAAACAGAAGGTGAAGCGCAAATCCATGACCATCTAGGACCGCGACGCTGTCAAGACCAGCGTAGTGCCTCTGTCCGATGAGGGCGAGGTGGGGAAGACCTACATCAAGAATACTAACCTCACCAATATATATGTGTTTGAGTACGGAGAGCAACTTGTAGGTGCATGCGAGCGTGCATTTTTGTGCTAGCGTAGCGTAGTCACTGATGTCGTATTAATCACACAAAAGAATAAAGTCGATCCCTGCTTACGGCCTACGACGAATCCGTTGAGGGCTTAAGAAGTACCACGCTGCTTACAAATACACCACCACATTTTTTCGTTAGAATTTTGTCTGACCGATGTGCGTCCCCACGAAAACCTACCTGGTGCTGGTTCTGCTGAAGCAGCGTTTGCTGGCTTGCTTAACTCCGCCAGCGTAACTTTCAGTCCTCGCAATCCTTCTGGCACAATTGATTCCTGTGGAAATGTCGTGACGAGATGGGGTTATCAGGAAATGCCTGCTGATTTGCTTCAGGAATCTCTGCTTTTGCTAGCTGTGCAATCTTATGAACCAGCTCTGCTTCGTCCTCCTGTCTCCTCCTTTCGTCCTCTTCAGCACCACCAGAGTCCCGCACGCCATCGTTAGTGGCATTATCTCCTCCATCAATGCCAGAATCATTTTGAAACGCGTTTGCTACATCATCGTCACCTTGTACCTCACAAAGCACACCACGCCAGTACTCAAACGCAGCTTCCGATGCATCATCATCGCTTTCATTGTCTGATGCTTCAGCAGGTATATCGAAACGAAAATCTCTTGTGGTTTGACGTTCTTCAGGGCGAGTCAGCCTTTTCGAAGTCGAGGTGGCGGTAGAGCCTGCATTATTGGCAGATTTCTCTTGCCCGCGCACGTGCTTTCGGACAACAGCAGTCTTTCGTACCTTCTCGACGCTCATTCGATTTCTTTCGCCGTGTGAATCGAAGCTAGTTCACTAAAATAGCGTTCACAGGTCGCCGTGTTAGCTGCAAACGACAGAATCACAATTGCGAGCTTAGGCAACTTGCTGTTGAGGCAGTCAGCTTGCACAAATCTCCAAAATTCTTGGATGGAGCCAACCTTTTTGAACTCCGGTGTATCGACCACCCTGCAACCATCGAAGCATGTCTGCAAACAAACTCGTTGTGTCTTCGCCGATGAAACGTCTGTAGTAGTAGTCAGCAACTCGGCACATCGAAGTTATCTTAGTCAGGGGGTCTTGTCCTCAATGTACCTTCTTGTTTCCACAGCGAGTGGATGCAAGAAAAGCGCTAAAAGCATGAGCGGTTGCTCACACGAGTACCATTGCTTCTCCATCAGCTTAGTGAGATTACCACTACCATATTGACTGTTGGAAAATGCAGTGAAAATATCAAGATAACAAAGGACGACGTCTGCCAATGTGCTCTCATCTCGTTGTAGCTTGAGCGAGGCAAAAGCAAGCGGGCGCACGACCTTTTCGGCCTCAGCTAACGTATTCCACCAGGTATCGTCATTAAACACTAGCAAAGCATCGGGTAGATCATTGGCATCTCGAAATGTATATGCTAAATCCTGAGCGACCCACGAACACGCAGCAAAGATGCCAAACATCCTTGCATGCTGTTCCATCTCGTTTCACACAGCTGCTTCAGCTTGAGGAAATATCCATACCGCTTTTTCATACACGTTTTTGCTTCAACCCACCATTTCGAGGCAGAGGCGTTGATTGCGTTTACGGCGCGTGACGCTTCTTTTGTGACAGTGGAGTACTCCGACCTGAGCACAGCTTTTGCCAAATTATTTGATGCGTGCGCAAAACAAATTACGCATTGAATTTTAGGCCAGCGGAGACTTAAAACTCTCCGAGCACGCCCACACTGGCCGGCATTGTCGGTAACGATAGCTCCAATTTCCCAACCATCACTTTGCATGTCGCGCAAGATTTTCTCCATTTGAATAGCTATCGTCAAACCGTCGTGGCGTGAGGATGTCGGAAAAGTCCATACGTTACTTCGCTACCAAAAGGGTTAGCTGGCAGCCCAGCAAATGGTCTCTAGCAATATTTTGCCAAGCATCAGACAAGAAGTTCACGCGTCCACCTGTTCTCTTTTGGCACCCCTTAACACTTCAACTGAGAACTTCTGATATTCAGAGGCGTGCCGATCCAAGATGGCTCCTCCCAGTTTTTCGACTCGGTAGATTCAAAACAGCCATCTTCCGTGCGTCTTCAAACACGCGTTTCGTTGCACTGCGCTCGA
>JAAVTI010000309.1:0-150273 GCA_011947335.1 Phytophthora constricta
CGCCTCACCGTTCATGATGCTTTTAAGGCCAACGCAGTAGTTTGATCGACCCATGATCAGTGAGGTCTCTCCAGCTACGAGGTTCCTCTCCACCAGTGGGTCAATCCATGACCAGAAGAACGAAATATCGGTGTCCGTCATGAAGATGGACACCAGCCCACGAGAGGTTCAAGACGTCGCGAGGCAGCTCGCGAATGTTCGTGTCGCTCACACCCACGTACATCATATTCAGGATCTCAAATAACTCAGGAGGAAGTTCATCAATGGGATTGCCATTCAGACCCAGAAAATACGGCTCCAGGCGTACAAGCACTGGCTGCACGGTTGTAAGTTGGCTGAACTCGATGTAGATGACGGATCCAACCTGCCACTTCGAGTCGAGATCTTCCGGCAGTTCACGCAGATTCGTGTAGCAGAACTCGATGTCTTGCAGCTTGAACGGGAAGTCAATCGACTGAAACCCAGCGGGAAGAACACCGTCGGTCATGTTGACTCTGATCACGAATAGCCAGAGCACGTTTGGGTGGTTGGTGTTGGTGATGGCGGCGGAATCTCCCCAGTTGTCAATGGTTGAGTTGTAAATCTTGACGTTGACGACTCGGTGGAAGTCACTGAACAAGTCCGGAACTTCGAGCGTGGGGCAGTGGCGGATGATAAGCGTGACGACGGTCGCTCTGTCGAATTCACGCCACTTGGCTTCCACATCGTACATCTTGCCAGAAATGCCTAGGCTGTGGCAATCGAGAACGGTCAAAAGCAGGCTGGCTTCGATATTCCCCACGGATGCACTTGCAGTAAGCATTGCGGTAGTGGAGGTTTCATTGATGCCTGGATATGAAGACCCAACACCACGATTCCCCAGACCCCAAAGAGGAGATGCACTAGTCGGATCATTCTGCGCGCAACAAGACTATGAAGACCTATGCCATCATAGCTGCTGTCAGGACCCGTTTTGGGGACTGTTACCACCGCTGTTGATGTTGTCTTTTTGACATTATTAATTTTGTCGTTCTTGGGGATACCTTCGCTCTGACTGCAATGCTGTTCAAGTTATGTTTTGTATTGTCCGGTGCTCTACGTAGCAGCTCTTTCAGGCTTGTCGTGGTGACAATCACTCCGAGCGAAAAGATAGTGCGGCTGAATAAATCCGACCACGAAATCACGATTACCATTTGAACTTCGTTCAGAGTTCGTGCAGCCCACTCGTCATCGTACCATTTTTCTATAACAAAGCCTGCGATGTCCCAATTGTATTCGTCCACGTAGCTTCGCACCACAAGCAGTGGCACGCCAATGAAAGAAATAATGTCCGATGCGCAGCCTAACATTGGCAAACAAACCGTCTGTGAGCTTCACCACGCAAACGTAGCAGCGAGTAAACAAGCACTGAAGACCAGCAATTGAGCACGAGCAGACTCAGGTAGAAGTGATTGAGTACCATCTGGGGCAGAAACCAACTGATTCGATAGGCTTGAGCTGTTTGGAGAGTTGTTCCCACGAGTTGGCGGGTGATAAGGATCAAATGGAAGTTTGCTCCATTCACGCCTAAAAGACCTCGGCGATCCCACACCTTGTAATATGACCTAGTGATCTGCGTTCTCACATTGGCAAAACAAAGGCCGTCACTTCGCTGATGTGTCATTTCTGTTGCCTCATTACCTTTACTTGCTTTGATATTCGCTGAAGTGTCTTGAATCCACGGTGAAAAGGCCAACTGGCGATGTTGGAGTGAACCACCGACCATCAGCAGCACGCACACGCCATGCATTACTGACATTATCAAGTTCATGGCTACGATAGTGGGGTGGTCTTTGGCCGGCATACCGATTCTAACATACGCGAGGCAGTCGTAAATATAGGTATACTCGAAACTCCAGTAAGCGACAGCATAGACGGCGTTGTATCCACAGGTCACCAAATGCATGGCGAGAATGACAAGCCACCAGAACGCAAAGCTCCATCTTGAGAGATCCACGAAATCAGACGACATCTCCTCGTCGGTCGCCCAACTCAGGTGTCCTGGAAATTGAAAAAACTAGTGCATTGGACTACAGTAGATGCATGAGGCAGTGAGCAATTTCAGCTGCAAGGACGGCGTTCTTACCTTTGATTACAAGTCATTTTAGATGGCATGTCCTCCATAAACAGCATTTAGCAGTCGAACGACATAGCTTCACGGTCTTAGCAGGTGTATTTTCGAGTTGCAAACTTGATCATTCGCTACGTTACCTCACCTCAGAAAATGTTTTCTGTGCCGGCCAACTCTTTTAATAGGACGAGCACAGAATGTGCGTTCTCCCCAATAATATTTTGCCGTTGAGGCCCATAAAAGAAGCATCCTGTTCTCTTAGCGCTTTGCTAAGAGTATCCGCGGAAGACTTATTTCTCGAAGGATTTCGACTTAACTGTTTTTCGGTAGCATGTGATGGGGCCACGTTTCAGGTAGTGTGCCTTAACTATGGGGAAACAAGAGCCTCCAACTATGAACGTTCAACGTTACAATGGGGTAATAGAGCCCCCTACTAAGTACGCTCAGAGATTCAGATATAACCTTTCATCTGATGTGACGCGCGAGGTTTTCTTTCGTATGGTTGCAAGTCCATTACGATATTCAGCGAATCCATTAGAAGTTAGGTTGTCGTGATAAATTGGACTTCGCTGGCTATAAAGTCGGACCGGGGCTCAACCGGTTAACGGCCCTCGTTTTTTTACCAGCAACGAGAGTTCGATTCCCACGGATGACAAAGTTAATCACCCTTGTGGTGACCTTCGTACCGGGGTTCCAAGGCAGCAGGTGAACCTATTGACGTCTCCGGCCCAATCTGGCGTCGGTGTTACAGGCCAGCCTTCTGCCAAGCCTTTTGAATGCAGCGTTCACTAACGGCGTCCCACGCAGCGATTACTCGTTCCACTACACGTTTTCGTTTTTTCTGGAGCTGACATGGTCTGGAGTTTCAGAAGACGCTCACGGAGAGGCACAAGGCTGCTCGATCAGATAGCTTCGAGCTTATATGACAGCGTGAGAGCACGCAGCTTTTGCTTGAACGGCCCCATCACTTATACGTCCAGGGGCTGCATCACGGACGTGGTGCTTTTGGCAGCGGTACCACCTCCGTTCCCCATGCTGCCAGTGCCTCCTGCGATTCTAGGCTCACGTGACACTTAAATTGTCAACGTAGAGCGCTAGCGGTCCCGGTGCGACATCGCTTACAAAACTGCCCCTCCTCGATGAACACATCCCACCATTCTCGAGCATCCATCCAGGCATAATTTTGGACGGCAGTCACCACCTTACTCGAAACATGCTTTACCTCCTCCTACACACGTCCACTAGGCTGCCTCTTAAATACAATGACAGGGCGCAGCTTTTGGCCAGTAGCGGGTATGATTAACAGCACACTTGCTCTCTCCGAGCGCGTCCGACCCTTGATCTTGACTCTCTTAGATCCTCGCTCGCTATTAATACGGGTAGGGGTGTCGTCGAAGTAGACGCCCGACTCGTCGGCGCTGAAAATGCAGGGTATTTAGTGCGTTTCCTTCACCTTAGCGCCGACGTCACTTGCAAACTTCCGCTGCTCGGCTTCAAGGTCTCGGTTAGCAAGAATAGATTTAGTCGGACGGCGAAAGGAAAATCCGTGCTGGTGGACGATACGCCGAATCATGCGCTCTAAGCTTTCCTCCTGGTTCTTGGCCAGATACGTCGTAGTGAACTGAGAGTAGTCTTCCTTCATGAAGACTACCACAGGGACGTTTTCAGCGGGAAATCATTTCGCCGCATCCGTTTAATCCACGGTATGAGCTCATCACAATGGGGAAACAGATCGAGTCTTCCCTGGCCGCCAACGCTACACTTAGACGTTTGCTTGTTGCTGCACGAACATCTCTAATTAAAGCCTCGCACTTTTTCCACCCATGCACTGCCGTCCGCGACTTAATTCCATGCCGCTTCGCAGCTTCGGTGACAGTGTAGCCATCGTTGATTTCGTCTAGCACCTTGACCTTCCAAACCGATGGAATAGGTGTTTCTCCATTCTCGAATAATCACCTCCACTGCGTCATCCTCTAAGACTTTCTCCCCGTCACTTGAGTCGCCATTCAGCATGCTATCATCACTGACATGCCATAAACGCAGGCGAGCTGTCACGTTCTCAACCTCGCTCTCCATTTCGCGCCTTAATTTTTATGGACTCAGTGCTTTCGCACAAACGTATTTTTATCAGGTCTATTCAAAAACCTTATGTGTCACTCATTTGTGTCCGTCATATCTTTCTGTTCAAATCTGTATATACTCCTCGCGGAAGGCAGAATGAGACACCACCGCGCGCTTGTGCTGTCCGTGGACGCACTCTCAGGCTTCCCCGTCGGGCGTGCAGCACTATCTTAACCAGTCCCGGTCGCCGCCTTTCGAGATGTACACAAGCTGAGCTCCAGTACGTGCATCCATAGGCACGAAACCTTTATGGCGCTGTCTGAGAGGCTCATACGATACGTTGTAAGCTGCCGCCTCGCACCAGCGACATACCGTTGTTGACAGCATCTAGCGCTGCGACCTGTGTCGGCTGAGGCCTTGTGGTGCTTGTTCATCTTTCTGTTTTTCTTTGTCATCTTCTCCATGGAAATGGGGTCCTTCTTGGGGCCGTTGTGTCGGCCTCTGAGGTCGGAGAGACGCGCGCAATGGCTCATTCGAAAAAGACTTTCCCGCCTTTTAGCGTATGATACGTACGGCAGCACTGGGTTAGTCGATTCGAATCTAGCGGGCGATGAAGTTGGCGTCTCTTTTTCCTTATTGACTTGAATTTGTATGTGCTGTGCATCATCGGAGCGTCATTACTCCTGTTTTTTTTTTACCGACAGGGCGCCTTCCAAAACGTGGCACAGACGGTTTTATACCACCCTAACCCTAGCATTGAACGTGACTAAAAATTCGCATTAAACCGCATTTTAAACGATCTGGTTTGATGCGCATCGAACGTGTTTAATGCGCCACTCTCATTTTGCAAATACATTAACATTATCTTGCTTTCAGTATTGCGGAGCTTCAACATCTCCATGCGGAAACTGATCAACACTCCGGCGTGTTTGAATTCTCACCCCTCGATCTTTAAAGGTTTCGCGCGCAGGCCGCCCCATATCCCGCCCGTCCGAGTCATCTTTCATATCTTGATTCGCCGCCTGAAGTTAACACCTGTAGTGTATCAGAGGATTCGCAACTCGGCGAGATTGAATTGACCATGGCGCCATCACCTGTACTCTAGCGGTAACTAATCGATGTGCTGTGTATCACAGGCGCCTCTAGCCCGACCTCCCTTTCTCCTCACGCCGCCCTTCGTAGACGGATCGGTCAGTCTGCGTTGATGTTGGAAATGTTGTCTATGTTTTTGTTTAGAACGCGGATAGTATCTAAATGTGTGTCTTGCTATCACAGTGGCGACAATGTCACAAAGTAACACGCGTATCCCTCGAGCACAGCGTGAGGCGACGGACGTCCGTCAAAAACGTCACCACGCTCTTCTGGACCTGACAAACAGTTCACCTTCCGTGAGTGGTGGCAAGCGTCGGAAGGTTGACCACTCTGTGCTCAACTGGCTGACAGCACGCGTGACCGTGGATCTGGTTGCTTTCTTTCTCGATCTGATGTTCTAGAGCAGGCATCGATGGCAAGCCGGCGACTTCGGCGCGGAGTGTACCCCACCGGTATCACCTCGGTGGCTCCAATGTCCTCGTACGCAATCGCAGTTGATGATGATGACGAAGTGGAGGACGCGAGCACTGGTGAAATTCCCGCTTTGGACCCCGACTCGATGTTGTGGATTTGACCACTCCGTCGAGTTCCCAAGCCACGACGGTAGCTCCGTAGTCGCCAAGTCACGGATACCTGAGCTATGGCTCGTGTAGCGAATCATCGCAAGCGCCGGGACGAGGACTCAAAGGTTCCAGTAGCATGAGGGTGTGTTTTGACACCTAATAATATAGCAGCAGCACAGACACTTGTACGAACGACCACCTACGAATTAGGGATCTGCACACAAAATCTTAAAGTGGACTGTCCACCCAGACTAGAATAGAACGCCACTGGTCGGCATGAAAAACACATGCAAAGGGGTTCCTGCACACACGCCGCATACACGCTGCCCGTGACCCCCGCCTGGTATTTCTGCAACGTGGCCTCGCCGGTCGGTGTTCCGGTTTGCTAGTCTGAGTCCAGGAGTGATTCACAACTGGACGAAGACGAAGAAGCGCAGACCACGTTGTGTCGAGACCTTAATGCTGCGAGCGGCGCCATCAGCACCGTTGTGTGGTTAATGAGAGCCCTGACAAGCAGGCACTCGTGGATTGGCAACACGCTGTTCGGCATCGTGGCGCTGGCTGTCGTGCCGCTCCTTTTCAGTATGCAGCCGAGTACCGCGAGGTAGCAGTATTATACGCTCATGATTGAAGGACTGCGGATGTGTGGCATGCCCGAGGAGGATGAAGGCGATGGGACGGAAGACACGGCCGGGCTGCATCACATGGATGCGTACTCCCCGTCCTCCGTTTTAGCTGCTTCGGCGGTGATGGAGACACTGAGAGATGGACCAGGGTCACTTTCAGCACGACGGCGCCTGTACTTGTGCCGTCACTACCCTTTGTTAAAATCCTGTAGTGCTCTCACAATGCTACAGGACCTGACCAATTGTGGCTGCGCTGCGGTGCATGTTTGTGGTATTATGCTCACCACAAGGGGTGGCTACAGCGAAAGTTTTTAACAAGGGGCTTTGTCACTTCTTCATGCAATGGTGGTTGTTCTATTTTTGTCAGTGATTTCCCTGTTTATTTTGTGTGGTTGTTCCAATTTATACGGTGGGCGTCCCAACGACAACTTTGGGTGGAACTACACTTTATTGGTCACATCATACACGAACGACGGTGCGGTACCTTTCCACTCCAGTAGCATCGTTGTCGAAGATTCGTCCAGCACCTGTTCTGACGTTGGTTTCTCGCTATCTGGCACTCAAGAGTCACTTCATTCGAAAGGAGCTCGTACATACACCATGCATTTGAAGCCCGCGTCGTGGCCCGCGGGAGTAATGGTGTTGGAAAAGCATCGAAACCTGTTCCAGTTTGAGTTCAAGGCTGTTCCAATCGGTGGCGTCTGCAGATGCCTGTCTCCGTGCAACGCGCGCACGTGCTTCAATGCAAGACGCAACCGGCACTGCTGTACCGAAATCTGTGCGTTCAAAGGAGTCTGTAGCAACTCACTCCATGAGAACGAACATCTAGAGTTGCGGAGGAATGAAAGGATCGCACAAGTCGGCGTATTCAGCATTGACAGCATTCCCGCTGGGACCGTCATCGGTGAGTATTTCGACTTCATTCAACGCTTTGGGCAAGATTCAGCCAACAGAGCAGTTAATGGGGGCTACCGCATGCAGCACGACACGCTATTGCTTGACGAGGAGAGGGTGAGTATCGACGCTATCTGGGGAGGCGGAAGAATGAGGTTCAAAAATCATCATTGCCACCAAACGCTCGCGTCCACGAGGTTCAGGTGGGCACGCATCTTACCGTTGTCGTCTCCACACTCCGCGGCATATATCCGTGAGACGAGGTGACGGTCTCCTACGGAAATTCGCTTTGGTTCATGTGCAAGTGCGGTTGATGGGACTGTCAGCACCGTCATCTTCAAGACCAGACCGGTCCGTGATCCGTGTGTTTGGTTGTACCCGAGCATGAGCAAGGGCATACGTGTACCCAGTTTTTTTCTGTTGCATTTACAAAAATGCAAATGTTTTGCTTGTGAGGTTTTCCGAATGATTTGCTGCCGACGTCTCATTCGACCTTCTAGCAGAGAACACCGACTTTCTTCCAGCGGGGGCTCGGTGGACAAGCTGGCCATGGTGGTAAGGTGAGGCTGCCGAGGATGAGCTAACACGGGGCTCCAAAGGACTGCTGACGATGCGTTGAGTGTTGCCGTGCTTTTGGGACGCAGGAGTGGGTACGCTAACTACTCCGACGACGAAGTCCACATTCTCAATGCAGTGACCGGCGTCTTGATGCCCCTGGGTAAACATCATCGGGACAAGGCTGGAATTATATGCAATCATCTCCGCAATCCGAGCTGCCGATGCGCGACTCAGAGTCGCTTCGAAGAAAGTTCAAATCGCTGTCTAATATGAAGAAGCCGACGGGGTCGGACGAGATCCCGAAAGCTATTGAGACAGCAAAACGCATCCATCTCCATATGGATAACGTTGCTGGCAGCAAAACCTCGTACAACGGCGCCGACGACGGCCGTGATGACACCGAGCTATTGACGGCGGTTCGGGAGGCGATGAGGACGGGCACTGCGCATAGCTTATCGTCTGACGTCGGGAACGACGAGGAGGGAGATGATACTCGTGACTCCTTGATACAGATGCAGGGGTGCCGTCTTTCGCATCGCCCACGTTAGTCGGCACGATAACCAACAGCCGAGGCACGTTCCATGCGCAGATTGCTGCTGAATTAAACCTGTCGGATTCGTCCGAGGTATCTGAGGACACGGAGAATGCGATAGCGCGAGCTGGAGAGAGCCAGTCCCCGAAGGATATAGCGACGACGAACCAGCATCCAAGAGTAAGACGGCGGAACCGAAGCAGACACCAGCCCAGTGCACTCCGAAAGCAAGAACCCCTCCACTAAGAAGCGAAGGCTCTTGCCCACACTTGCGCCGCCCGAGGGCCTACCACTGAGTCGGGACTTAGCAAAATCGGCGGCAGATGCACGGAGCAGAATATCAACAAGAAACTGAAGGTCTCTCTGATCGTTTTCCACTGCGCCCTTCGCGATGCCATCGTAGAGTCCGACGTACTCAACCTGGTGAAGGACGTAAACTGCGCCTCGCCGAGAGTCGACGATGGAGTTGCCAAACGATCCATCATGCAGCTTGGAATCTTATACGGTGATCTCCACAACCTTGGACGGATGAAGATCGCCTAAAGCGTTCAAAATTATCGTGGCAACGGCACGGGGGTCCCGTCAACACGAGAGATACGATTTGCACGACAGCCATACAGGCGTTCGGATGATAGACAGCACATTTTCAGCGTCACAGTCACATCAGCCGCCGGACGAGCCACCAAAATAAATACACAAAAGCCAGTGATGCGTGAAAACTGGTGGACCGCTTCCTTCTCCCTCTGCTTGGGCACTTCATTCTGAAAAGCCTCGATGAATTCCATCGTGCTGGAATATGTACGGGGTATCGGATGTAGCGCAGAATCGAGAGTGAGGCTTCTTTTTGCTAGGATTTAATATTGTAAGCACTGGTAACTGGTTCTAATAGTTGCCGTTTCAATCATTGCATTTTCGGACGCCATATCGAGGCCATACACAGAATGCCGGGTGCTTGCACGTCTAACTCGGCGCAGCCCGATGTCACGCCCATGATCATCAACGCGGCACGGGCCAGCATCACTCCCATAGTCATTAGCATACCCAACTTAGTGCGGGCCGCCTTCACGGCCATGTTCCTTCGCACACCCACTTGGCGCAGCACTGCCATCGCGTCGGACTTCTTGAGTTCGCCGAAGGTCAATGTGACGCGGCCATCATCACACTATATTCACCAGCATGCCCAGCTCAGCGCGGACCGCTTTCACGCCCAACTCGGCGCGGGCCACCATCTTGCTCGGAATCAGTGTTTCCCTTGACCGACTTTCCTCCCACGCGCTTCGTCGCAGGGCGATGAAGCGCCGCCAAGTACACTCCGTAGACGTTGGCGGCGGCTCGTAGGCCCATTAATAGCTGGTTTGTGGTTGGTGTAGCTTGCTCGCAATCGGTGGCACCATGCGTTGCGCACTTCTCGCTTGTCAATGCGACGAGGCGTTCTAACACAGGGTGATGGCTGACTCGCTGCTAAATCAAACGCCATCCGGAGACAGCGTCAGTACATTCTGTGGATCTCTTACGGACTTCTTACGGGCCTGGCCCGGCCCGCACCCAATTAGTCTGATTTACCGGGATAAGTCAGCAATGAGACTGACGACCCACTCTAATCTAGGTATTCTGTCTTGAGGAGGTTGCCAGCCGGCCTGTCCCGTGCTTCCAAATCGTACCCAAAACGTCGACAAATGACGTAATTTATCGCCACCCGATACAGAGCGATCCCCGGAATCCATTAAGATACGTACTGACTTTAGTGACTGTTAATTCATTAGCGCCAGGCGGGTTTCGTGACATGCTATGTAAGTATTCAGTCAGTATATTTTCTATGTCGGTAAAGACAGGTAAAAATCGCGCAAATCGTACATAGGAAACAAACGATAAATCATAGCCCTAACCCTTTGTTCTATATCGTGTTGTTTCACCTTTGTAAAAAGCGTAAATGAAGAGGTAAACCAGAGCGTAAGAAGTACATGTTCATTTCATAAACGAAAGCTTTGCTACCATATTGGCCCGAGTCGCCTTCCATTCATCGTGCTCATTGGTTTTTATTGTAGCGATTCCCATAGGCCTTAGGGTCGTCCTAAAATTAAATTGACGACACTGTCCTAAATTTAGGTGTAGGCAGTCCACCCGTAGCTCAAAATTCGCATTCAGCGAATTCAGTTCCGCATCGACGAGCATTGACGAGGAAAGTGGCAGCCTCGTGCTGATTCTCTTACTGTGCTGGGTGTGGAGCGTCTACGAGTACACAATTACTACGAGGCGAGCCGATATTCACGCTACGGAACAGCATGAGAGTCGATTACTAAGTAATGGCAAGGCGTTCATACAATGGTTAGATGCTTTCACTTCTTGTTGAGTAACTTTGAAATAATATCATCGGAAGAATGCCCTTTAGTCCAGCACTCTTTACGACTATGTGTGGTAGTCTGCGTTTTGGGCACGAGACGTCTCTGCAGTGTGTCGCGAGTCGTCCCGTCCCGAGTGGTAACTGTGACCACCCTTACCACTCGGGACAAGTGCGTGTTCGGCGTCGGCAATGCGGAAGTTAGAGGTAAACATAGGTTTATACAGTTTATTTATATGATATCAGGGGTTTACGACAGGCGGCGCCGAATGCACCGGTTATGTGAGGTGTAGTGTAAATCTAGGATTTGTGACGACCTAAAAGTCTGCGGGGATTGCTCCATTATCCGACTTCGTGTCCTGATGAGGTCCTGCCAAATCCGTTCAAGAATCATTTTCTATTATTATCGTTATCGCGATGGAGCCTCGTAGGGTCCCGGTGACGTCCGAGGAGTTCGCGGTGGGCAGTCGCACGCTGCTGAGTGCGCTGCTGGAGACGGCAGCCACGGCGGTTCTCGACGGGGTGCAGCGCGTGCAGGAGCAGGTGGAATGCATGGACAACAACGCGCAGAAGATCGCGACTGCGCTGACGACCAACCACCGACGGATTCGGGCGATAGCTCAGACACCACGGGCGCAGTTGCTCAAGGAGCAGCAGGAATATATTGCATAGGTACTAGGCAGCTGTTCGCTGTGGGATATCAATGTAGGGATTAGGATAACAGCGGCTTTGCCTTAAATGGAATGCCCAGGTCATGGCGCTGTTCGAGCAGCTCGGTAACAAGCTGACCCCGGTCTTAAGGCGGTGCAATCGTAGTGCAGTCACACGAATGGAAAATACGACTATGCCTTTTATCAACGACTGTCATCGCGCATCCAAGTTGTACCTTGCAATCGTGATCGATAGAGAAGGCCGATACCTTTTGTACAGGCAGTTTTTTCGTACTGCAGAAAAGTCCTATTTGGGACGTGCGTCCTGCGGGAGTAAAGTGCCAGGCGGAGGCTTTTTGTGAGCAACGCAAGACGCTAGTCGGTCAACAGCACAAAAGAACATCATCCTGTTCGTTTTTCAAAAGGCCCATAACCAACTGAGCCACGCCCACATCGCTATGCGTGCAATGTCTCTTAGCACATTTAAGGGAGTACTATTTACGCGACAACAGACAAAAAGATCCCATTGCACGTCAAGATATCAATCTATCATACGGGGGCTCGCAACAATCATGGCTGTTTTGAGCCCCTCAGCGGAAATGCATGCATTGGACCCGTACTCAAAAGGGTGTGATTCTTCGAAGTCGTCGTGCTACACTTAGTCTTATCGAAGATTTGGTCTTAATGAATTAACTATGCGATCACGTGTGTCTCGTTCCACGTATTGAACAGGCTTCACTGTTGGTCAGATATGTATGGCAGTTCTTTTATCTTGCTCACGAGGCGCCTCATCTCTGCAGCAGCTGCTGGGCCGGTTTGAATTTCGCGATGTATTCGGGCGTCAGAGGCTGTGTCAGAGTAAGAGAGTTGATTGTTTTGGTTCTGCATAGCAAAATATAGTGTTTACGGAGGTACACCACCCGGCCGCTGGAACAACGTGACAAAAACTCCATTGGGGCAGGTCTTACCCTGTAATATTAATGTTGTGCCTGCAAACGCAGGAACAGTTTGATGGATGTTGTAGCGTGTGCAAAGTTGGGGATGGTTGCCAGCTTAATACTGGCAGATACCCTTGGAATTCCGATGACACCGGCTCGAACCTAGCTATGAGACTGGTGCCGCAGTCATTGAGTTTTAACAAGATGGGCCGTGTTACTGCACACAATCGAATCCTCGGTCTCCCGATGGACAGCGCTGCTCTCATCAATCGCGGGATAATAGCTGAATATTGTGCCAATCGTTCCATTAGAGACAGCCGACGTATACTTCAGCTGAGGAGGATGTCTGGTTTTCACGACAGGCATCCCGACAAATGAATACAAGCGCATGAGAATTCCCTCTGTAAGGTTTGTCGTTTGAGTTGGTCATCTTCTCGAAAATATAAGCTGATCGAGCTCATGGTTCGGCAGCAAATTCGAAGAGTTGATGTTCGCTTGTTGAGCAGATACTAAATATCACCAATTTTGTTAATGGCGCAGCGAATGACAATGGGCGATAGAATGTCATGGATGATTCGCGGCTCGGTGTCATTTCCGCGACTTGCGAATTAAGGCAGCTTAAATGGCTGGTAGATACTGAACCCACCGTAGTTCAGCCAAAATATCCGCATACAACGAGTCGGTGCTTGCTCTCATGTTATCGAGGAGAAAAACCACGAAGTTAATGGAATTATACAAATTAAAACCACCGTGATAGTATCTGCTCGCCGTATCAGTCGATGGCACGAAGCTACAAAGAGCAAGAGATGAATTCGTGTCAGGACTATTAAAAAAACAGCAACACTTTAAGCTAGAAACTTACATGGCGTGCCTCTAATGACTGGTAGCTGAAACCAATCACCACAAAGGACGACAAGATTTCCACCCATGGGTAACTGTGGCTTAGTTGACGTTCCTCTTGATGCAAGGTCAGTGCTTCCTAGTAGTGCCTCGTCGGTCATAGAAATCTCGTCAGCAATTGTGAGCACAACCTTTTCAAACTCCCTTTTCATTTGGAGACTGGGCGGGCGTCGCTGACCTTGACCCGATATGTATAAGTTTCGTGCTGAGTGCATTGTTTCCCCTGATATTAATGATCGCTACACCAGTGAACGCAACATTCTCCACACTTCCTGTCCGTCCCAATTTATCCGGAAGCTGTAGGACCGCATGGATCACGGTTGACTTTCCCGTCCCCGCCCAAAGATGCTATCAATTGGTTGTGTAGCTGATATGGATGGCGTCCGAAACAATCTAGCACAACATAAACTTCTTTTACATCTGTAAAATAGACGTAAAGCAGGTGGCGAGCATCGTTTCAACAGCGGTGTGCTGCCAAAAGTTCAGCTGGAACGCCAATGAAATTTCGGAAATGGTTGGACAATCGCGCATGTTTTCACTTGAAACATCGGCGAGTAGCGTGGGATCTCGCCAAGGAACGGGATCGAAGCCTTTTGAAACATGTCTAATCTTGTCGGTATATCTGGGTATGCCTTAACTAAGTCTGTTGTGCCCTTAGCGTTGCTAAGACCTGTTTCTTGATTTCGTTGACGCATAGTTGCAAGAAAATTGCCAACGTCACTAGTACTAGGAACCTCGCACACACAAACATCGTGCAACCGCGGGTAACCAGCACTTATTGATTCGACAAGCTCGGGCAGATTTGGGGTGGCCCTCACTGCCTTGCGGGCAACGTCAGAAGCGCTGGGCACTTAAAGATCAAACATGGAAAAAGGCTGGTTTCCTTCGTGACCAGAATTGACATCACTTTCACTAGCTACACTTTTGCAATCGGAATGCACGTCGTTTTCACCCCGCGTGTTGAGTTGGCCGTCGTTTGGCCGCTTTCTCAACAGCTCCTCTTCTGGATAGAGTTCATTCGTATTATCAGAACGCTGACACGCATGAAAACTCGTCCTGTTACGCTCAAGTTGTTTTCAAGCCTCTACTGCGTCCGAGGCACCTGAATTGATAACCACTTCGTATTCTTCTTCAGCGTTGACCCCAAGCCTAACGAAATAAGACCGGCGGTGAGGCCGGACTAGCAAAAGTAAAGCATAAAAGTAAAAATCTCTGGAGCTGGCGTCACAATCACTAAAGAGATCAGGTAGAGAACGACCTGAAGAACCAGAACTTTCGTCTTTTCCACTGCCATATTTACATTTTACATCAATGGGTTAAACGGCTCGGAGACGTTGTTGTCGCGCTTTTGGTATATCCTATACTGCTCGCAAAGTTAAGCAAACCACGAGTGTTCGAATTCATTTTGCCGCTTCCAGTATTGAAGAAGAGACGAGCTGGCAGCACGAATTTGTGGTGGCTTGCCTGGTAGGATTTTATCCAGAGAAATGGTCACCTCTTGTGCATTAGCCACCGTTTGCAATAGCCTTGTGATATCTACGTGAACTACTTGACGGGAAACCCAGACGGCGACCCTCGTCGGAGATATAGTGCTGCCATTGACGCAGCTACTTCCTGCCCATTAGTGATCGAGTATAGCATTGATGCAAGTATTCGATGACCCCGCACTTCTAGCGACGAATCAGACGGCAAGCTGTCCGCACTTTTAACACCCTTTGCGAATGCAGCGATCAACAAGGCTAAACGGTTTTCAATCTGATTCTGCCTCTTCATACCGTACTTGCAGACGTATGCTGCCAGATTTCTCATACCCGATCCATGGACTAGCTGAACGTCGTGATTGGCTTGGAATGTTCACATGTTCATCGTGTTGAACGAGCTCAAATATTCACATCCAATTGACCGTCGAAGCATCAGACGGCATTTTTCATCAATGTGAGTAGTGGGAGACAAAGAAGGCGTGTCTGGTTTAAGGAAGCGGCATATAGATACTTTCGGCGTTCGAGATGTGACCTGCAAGCAATTCCGTAGACGATGAGTTAAAAAAATCACAACTAGCAGAAAACACTATGTGCCCACCTTGAAACGTGACCTCGAGTGCGTCCAAAGTGCTCCTGGACGTCACGAATGGCAACGCAGTCGGCTAGCTTTGCGTCGATGCACTCCTCGGAGTCACTTATTGCCGCCTGATACTTTACGATATCTTCGAAACCCGTAGAGAAATAGTAGTACGTATTTGCTTCGTTAAAGTGTCGATCGCAGCGTTGATGATGTTTTAATCACTGTTTTTTGGCACGTTTCACAAACCGAAGTGACGGAGGACTTTTGCCCGGCAGAGGACGACGAAATGCATCCAGACCAACCTCACCATGATTTAGCGGACCACAGCATGATTTCGGACACACATTACGTTCAAATAACAGTCGTGATCATTGTATCTGCAAACCGGAGTAACTTCTTTCTGAAGTCTTCATTTGTGACCAACATTTCATGAAGTACATCCGATGTTTGCGGGAATCCGTGGAGCCACACAACAAAATGTGCGTGAAGGTCGCCAGCTTGTTGGGTTTCAGCAGCTCCGCCGAATGCTCGCACAATTCCAATCATTCCTCCACATATTTTCAGTCGCGTTAGTGCCATATCCCAGCCCAATATATCCTCGACGATAGTGTCCATTACTCGTTCAATATTTCGCGCATTACAACCAGCTATTTTCTTTCGCTCAGCTCGATTAGGTAGCAGTGCAAGATTTGCAGAGTCAACTGCTGATGTAGGTATTTGACTATTCTTCACTGCGATGCTAAGGTGCCACTCGAATCTGGTGAAATCGTAAAAATAATCTGCAGCACTCCAAAATTCTGAATACAGCCAAAGAGATCGTGTCTTGCTCGCAGGCGGCTCACGTTGGAGCCAATATGCGCTCTCACTAGTATTTAATCCCTTACGTACATCGATAACCCTTTGCACAGAGTTGGGGACTGGTTCTGGCTTAATCCCATGCGTTTGTGAATGTGTGAGACGGTTGTAGTACTTTACAGTGTCGAGAATTGTTTCACGCGAAATACTACCAGCTGCCAGCGCGGTCGTTGATGCCTTTAGCTTCATGTATAACGCCCTTTAGCTTTTCTTAGAGCGCGGAAGTCGAATGCAAGAAGCAAGAACGCGTAATGCCATTTGAACCGATGACCAGCAAGTGAAAGACATCGTAGAATCCATTTTCGAAGACAAAGTCTTCGGGGTCACTTTCATTTGGGCCGCGACAGCTACATGGAAAATGAATCGGAAATATCTCCATCACTGCTCCCCATTTTTGGACTAGACGTAGGATGTCGATTTTGGACCAGAACGTCGGTGGTTGTTTCGGTTTGCTGAAGTATTATTTTGGAGCTTGAAATTAAAGTTCCTTCTAGGCTTCTAAAGCTTCCGTCTAGCACAGTCAATGCAAATGTGCTACAAGAACTGTCATCCCGAAGGGCCCTTTCAGTATCATCTCCGTGAATTGGCATGCTGGACGAAGTGGTTCGAACGACGATCTTCGATGTTTTGGCAGCAGCAACAAACGCAGCATCATTCGACATTTATGCGATCTCGCTATTGATTGTAGAGGTGATTGTTTGCCACAAGAAAATTGAGAGTTTGCTGGCACAAGCCAACATGTATTTGGTATCGTTTTCTGCATGCAGCTTGCTGGGCCGAAGTCATTGGTCCCACTATGGTCACGCGCACCCTGCCCGTAAAATCCCGTGGAAGCATGCCTAGCTATGGCCTTTCCGTGATTTTTACGATATAGTGATGCGACTTTGTGAACTTACAGCGGCCTCCGGTATATGTCGAGAGTGATAGACAAGGAGCAACAAGGGCGATCGATTGTTTGTCCATACGATTTAGACCTTGGAGAATATCTGGCAACCAGCCGATATAATTGCCGTTTGCTATCGCCATCACGAGCGGATTGGTTGTCGTCTTGGCGTGCAGGTATTTTCACACGCGGAACAGATATCGACGAGTATTTGTCCGTTGCTGTTGCGCGAAAAAGCTAGATTGTAAGCAAAGTTAGTGTCTGCTAGTCGGTGAAGGAATACTTTAACCTTACGTACCCGGTGGAAAGAGCAGCAAACATTTTCGTTCACTTACGAACGAAGATGCATCAAACTGGTCCAGGGATATTTACGTTTGCTGGAATGCCTAGACGTACTCGCATGCGCTGGCAATACGACACCTGCAGTGAGTGATTCATTCAACGTCCTACCTCAATAAAGGCAGAAACGACATACCTGGATTAAATCCGTTGTCAGCGGCCTCTGAGAGACGTTTTGAGGCTCGTTAAGAATCTCACAGACACCGCAAGCCTTGTCCTCCGTCCGAATGCTGCTCTTAGGTTGAAACGCTCAGCTGATAGCCCCTTAATCAATTCATCTAGAGAATACACATTTTCCAGGTTTAGTTGAGGAGCCACTCGAGCTCGATCCCTTCTAGCACTAGCAGCATTACGGTTTCGCCCTTGATCGTCGTCTTGAAAGGAACTCGTACTATCAGCCATTATCTTTGCAGTCCACTCTGTACCACGGCGGCGAATGAGCAGTTTAGGTAGCTTTGGGGGTGCCTCACCGGCTATGCTTGCTTCCTCGTTACTACGCTGCCGAACGCGGGGTACCTCACACCAACGTTCCTGAAAATCTAGGAGCCGCGGAAGCAGCTCCATGTTGTTGTTGTCGTAGAATTTGTCGTTCGGCAAGAATGATTAGGTGGACTGGCACTGCTTGTGTAGGCTGTTGATTCTCGCTCATCTCGTTTATGGGCACGCAGCGCACTGAGAGCGCCCTGGTAGCACCCAACAGGGTAAGACCAGATGTATATCGGAACGTTTTTGCGTCATAAGGGCTTCTCAACGCTCACACAAGATATATCTCTGTCTTCTCCGTTGGTACTGTACAGCTAAGCAGCGATCTTTCATTGCTCATCATGGGCACACAGGTGACCGCCACTTCGGCTCTCCAACAATATTCAACTGTGCTGATCCATTTTCTCATTTTCACAATGTAATCTTGTTAAACACGCAAACGTGTGGCACGCTACTTCCTTGTAGCTTCCACCACGAGTGCTACACGCGTGCAGCTTTGGTTTTTCACGATAGATTGGTGTTTGTTTTGTTGGTTCTGTTTTTCACTATGTACTTTTGGCAGCTATTGCAGCTGCCACCGGGATCTCAGACACAATGCGTGCGACAGCAATGACACACCAGCTACTTGTTTGCAGAACCCTTGCCACCACGACCTCGCTTCTTGGATGACGGTTTGGGATCGTCGTCGTCCTTGTGACTTGGAGAATCCAGGGTCTTAGAAGCGGCGCGGCTGCCACCTCACCCGCCACCACCTCGAACTCGTCCAGAGCATAACAACGAGTACCCTTCACACGCAGAGAGGCGCAGGCTCGATGTTGTCTCGATCTGCGAACTTCGTTGGGGTAAGGCGTAACAGAGGCGTAGTCCGTGCACCTTTGCGAAGCCGTACACCTTCCCAACGGTGAAGCCCCACTCTTCATGCGCTGAAGGCTATCGGGCTTCAAAAGCGTAAGGGAGAACACGAATATGTTCCAACGCTGGGTATCGAGCTTGTCAATCAAGCCGATCACCTCCTTGGCACGACTGGCGTAGTCGTAGTCGATTAGTTCGACACGAAAGAGCCTGGTAATCTCCGTCAGTGCGACGACGCACATCTCGAATCCGATGGCTGACGTGGAATCTGGGTTATCATCGCGCGATATAGTCTCGAACATCATCTACAGAACGGAAAGCGGCGCGGCGAGAATTCCCCTCTTGGTCAGCCAGCTCTGCCTCCAGCGCGGACATCAGGCTTGTACCCGTCATTTTGGAGAAAGGCAATGGTTAAGTGCGACGGAACCTCAACGACTCCAGTGCAGGCAGCTGCACCTGGTTTCATTGGCATCCAGCTGCCGATTCGACGTACCACTGCAAAACGCGCGTCCATCGCGTACCATGATTACCGAGCTTGATTAGCCACGGCAAGCCACGGCAAGCCCGGCGCCGCAGCTCTTCGCCTCGATCCTGAGAAGTCTTCCTAATTCAAGGTGGCGGTGCGGTTCGTCGTCGCGAAGTTTTTGCTGGTGCGATCTGTCGCCATAGCGCATCACCGCAATCCAATCCAAGAAGCCTAGCCAGTTGCAGCCGATACGTCCTCAGCGAAGTGTCTGCAGGCTGATACGATCCAGTATGCTGAGCCGTCACCATGTGCATCGCCTCCGATCCTTCTTCGGCTGTGAGCCCGTCGTTGCCGTCCAAGCTGACAGAACTTCTTGGTGACACGATACGTCGTCGCGAAGTTGTGCGGTCCGGCACGTTGAACCGTCACTACGGCGAGCGTTGCCTCCGCCCCGTAGCCCACGACAATCCAAACCAAGAAGGCGTGGCACTAGCAGCCCCATACGTCGTCACCATAAGCCTCTGACCCGTCACGATCTGAGCTGAGATAACTTCTTTATTTCATGTGGTCCCATCGCGATCCACGCGGAGAAAACTTCTTGATTCTACGTGGTAGTCCATCCCAAAGTGGTGCGATCCTGAATGCTGAGCCGTCGCCACGTGAGCGTCGCCTCCACCCATCGCCGAAGTGGTTGCCGGTTGGTGTGATCCATTTAGGCGTCGCTGAAAGTCCTTTCACTTGTGCGACGCAACGCTTGCTGCAGCCGCCGTCACGTGGAGCGGCTAAGTGCAAGTGGAACGAGCAACTGCCGCAACGAGGACCCTCCATGGCCAACTGTGGTTGGCGCTGCAATGGACTACGTCGTCCTGAAAGCGTGGCCTGCCAGAGTTGTTCCTATCTGGTCGAATATTTTTTCGGGGCTTCATCGGCGACACCACGGTTTGCCCACCCGCGCTATGACAGCAGCGATTGCTCCAGCTGTGCATCGGTGTTGGTGGGTCAATCTGCGTGAACTTCAGGACCAACAAGGTGCACCAACAGCAACTGCGCCAACGACATCGGATGCGGCAATCGATTCATCGAAACGTATCCGCTAGTGCTGATATAATCTGTTTGCGGCGTCGGAGTGGCATCCACACGGCGAATTCCCAAGAATGCATTTGTCGCTGAATACGTCGGCGAGCTGATCGACGACGTCGAGGAGTGCAGGATGTATCCAGTTTTCACGCTGCAGATACGCCATCCTGCTATCGGACGACTGCCACATCTCCATCGACGTGGCCAAGTGCGGCAACATGAGCCGCTTTGTGAACCATGCAGGTTGCCTAAATCCAGCCTTCTTTGAGTACCGCGATGACACATCCAAACGTGTAGGAATTTTTACGTTGCGTGTGCTGGACCGACACAGGAGCTGAGTGTCAGCTAACTCCCCGTCACCGAAAACAACGAGCCCTTGTTTCACTGCCGCTTGCGGTGGCCAAGTTGCATTGGTCGCCAGTCCCAGGAGCCACAGCGCGTTTACCATCATGCGAAGCGCAGCAGCAGCACCACCAGCACCAGCAGGACCACACGCGGTGAGACCTGGAGGACCAACCAATGGTGGCCCCAGAACGCGTTCACCATCAGAAGAAGCGCGACAGCAGCAGCGGGACCACATGCGGCGAGACCTGGCGGACCGCCCGGAAGATAGCACGTAAAGCGGTGAGTCGTTTTTGTCTTCCCCAGCTGACCAGCTACTTTATTTAGGAAGTGAATGCGACTTCTGCATAGCAGTATCACCCATTCAGTACAAGCAGTTAGCTTTACCAGCACACAGACGGTCGTTTGTGAAAGTGCGCGCGTGCCGGGACAGCACGCGCCAGCACGCGCCTTCAGAGATCTTGTGTGCAGCGCCTCCTCGCCTGACCATGTGGAAGTACGCAAATGGTCGGTGTTGCGGTGGCTGTCCAGCGCCGCACAACCTATTTCTTGGGCCTTCCAATCGGGCGGTCTCAATGCAAAGAAACAATACCCGCTGTTGACCCGAAGCATACATTACGATAGCGGACCAATGCGACGGTCCGGAGAAAAACACAATTTAACGCTCCAAAGTGACCTGCACTCTGATCACCACTCCTTCCCCAGGGCCTTCACTCTTTTTCGGATATTTTCAGTCTGCGAAATGTCGGCGCGCGCCGCGCGCCGCAGCATACAAATGTCCTAATCAAGCACCTGTACGGTCGCCGCTGTGCTAAGTTGAATCGGGTCACCTAAGCGGGGATTCATATTTTTACTTTTTAGATACGGGTGACTGTTATAAATGTCCCTTTTAATGTACATTCTCGATGCAAAAGCGAAGTCAAACTTATGTTTGAACGCGGGAATCGAACAGTGGGCGCCTTTCAAAACGTGGCACGTACTGTTTGTGCAGAAAGTTTTTAGTCACGTATAATGCTGAGGTTGGGGTATCCACAGCAGCGAGCGCAGGCGAGTGCAAAAACCTACGACCAGAACGTGCATTAAATATTTAATCCGGCCAGGTTGTTTTGTCTTTTCTGCGTAATTTGTCCTCGGAAGAATATGGTAAGAAAGAATGCGATAAATCGGAAAGGACAAATTGCAGACCCGTCGAAGGCTAATTTGTGATTCCGAAGGGCGGGAAAATCTTTGCGCGCAGTCTGGCTGTTTTTGTGTGAAGCTCGACAGAAATGGGCGACGGGCTCATCCTGATGATATTCTGCAGGCTGTTACGGACAAGACGGCAAGTTACGGCAGCTCTATGAGAGCTGCGTCGTCGCGTAAACGACGAGCGCCTCCGCGCGGAGCGCCGGAGGTTGCTGCGCGTCCGCCATTATACCACCACGGATTGTTTGCCGGATGCGGGTCAGGAAAACTGACAAGATTTTGTTTTATAATTTGATTTTTAAATATGTTTCAAAGTAAATTTAAAAATGAATAAACATACAAAAAGAAGGAACAAGTAAAAAAACAGAATGATTTAAAAACACTAAATAATAGACTAATTTTATAGTAGACTAAATAAAGTCGGGCTTTGTTTTTTTAAGTCGAACTTGGATGGGGGTTTGGCGCAGCGGTACGGACTTAAACTTCCTAAATAAGACAAGTCTGACTCGGTGATTGTTTAGAATCTGCGTCTCCTGTGCTTTAGCTGCTGCCCTTGTTAGATGGGATGTATTGTAGGCCCACTTTTGAGCGGCTTATTCACCGCTTTTCCGACTTCTACCACATGCCGTCACCAAGTTCGAAGGGCGGGGGTCTTCCACGTCTATCAGGTGCTATGCCTATTGCTGGTCTTTTAAGTTAGTTCCATGCACAACAATCAGCTGTACTTTACTTTAGGGGCCCCTCTGCCCATTGTAAGTCGAATCATTAATGCGGCTGAGGAAGCATTGTCGTGGGCATTCTGGGGTTCGCTCCTGCCCGTATAGCATGGCCAACTTTAGAGTGATAACGAACCATGTCTCGATTGCTCGCCCTCAAGCAACCCTTGCTTCAGTTTTCATGGGGGTTTTAGATGGGAAAAATTAAAGGTGCTGATATTGCAGTTCTTTTGTGTACTTGCGTTGTCTAACAGATCGCTGCTATTGTAGGTGCTTCAACCATCAATTCCTGACGAGCAAAATGCATATTACAATGGTTGGCTCCATTCCGTCTTCGGGACGGGTACGTTGTGTTTCAGTGCCGATGGGCTGATTGTGTGGTACAAACACAATTGCCCCGGCAGCTGAATTGACTCTGAGAATTGCGTTGACCAACGAGAAAAATTATGCGACCCTCAGCTGTGCCCCGATCAGCGCTACGGAATCGTAGTTGATAGCGCGTCCCCCTTCTCCGGCCCCACGACGGGGCGTATACTCACGCCGCCTAAATCGGGCGATTTAGACAAGTTGCTGCCTTCTCTAAGGCCCTCTTCAGGGAACATTGGTTTTATTTTTCGCGGTCTTGTTGCAAAACTACAGCGATCTGATTGGTCACAGGCTCATCACTCGAGTTTTTTCTTTGCAGAAATAAAATACCCTTTTGAAAAATTAAACACCCATATGAGGGTGTTTTATGTCATAGTCCACTGGTTTTGGACGGACTAGCATACAATCAACCACCAACCAACCATCTCGTAGCAATGCAACAGCTCCAGCTCGCTCTCGTCATGGCCACTGCTGCCGCAGCAATGGCACAACGAGCACCTTCTGAAAATAACCTCACGCTTCACAACGTCGACTTCCAGAAGATGCTCGCTCAAGATGAGTACGATGCTTGGTTTCGCTGCCACCTCCGCTGTTACCAGGCATTTTTTCGAGTAATACGTTATATTCTTTGCAGTGTCCTGTACGGCTACAACCTCGACGCTTACAATAATTACTCAATTTTTTAGCGTCCGGAAAAGGCTACCGAGGCACAGGCCTTGCGCTGGGCGATTCAGCGCTTTTATAACGCCCCGTCATTGACTTGTAGCGGAGATCAAAGAGCAGACGCAGGAGGCGGAGGTTAGAC
Organism: Phytophthora constricta; assembly: GCA_011947335.1. Classification (NCBI taxonomy): domain Eukaryota; phylum Oomycota; class Peronosporomycetes; order Peronosporales; family Peronosporaceae; genus Phytophthora; species Phytophthora constricta. Next base: position 23,672 of record JAAVTI010000309.1, read on the forward strand.
GAGGATCGCGGCCTCGTGGGATGACGCAGACGTGTTTGAGTGGGACCCCCTGGCAGCTGTTGGCTTGGGATGGGGCGTCACGCTTGGCTCCGCGAGGTTTCCGGGGTTACAGTACAGGGCTAATGCGGAGGCGTCATGGCGAGCGGTTCGATCGGGCCCTGTGGTGGTGTTTGGCAACTGAATGACGACTGTGGTTTTGATTGTGGTTCCCGAACGGACAATCACTTCTAGCAGGGATGAAAAACCAGTGGCTTTGAAAAGGTTTCCCCCGAACAGGGCCTAAGACCTGCAGCTAGAGCCATCCCCACAGCTGTTTCTAAAGTTCGTCAAGGGGCCGAGTGGGGCGTAGGCTCTATCGAAAAGGTCTTCAAGCGGTTACTGTTTTCTCTGCCTGCGGACAAGGCGAAACGAGGTAGACGGCTGGAAAACCTCTTTAGACTCTCAAACGATAGGGTGAGAATGGTCAAAATTAGCCACATCCAAGCAACATTTTTGCATGGAGTAGAAGACAATCGGTGAATGCATCTGCGTCACTGTTCCTTACGTGTAATGCGGAAGCTAGACCTCGATCAGTGCTTTTGCATCCCTGCAAAAATGAGCAGCATCTGCTCATGCCGTTGTCTAGTTTCCGCCCTGTCCAGATCAAGTAGCTCTTAGAGGTGGCGTCGGTCCTCCTCTCTCGCTTTGTCCCGCTCTTCTCGTTGTAGTCTCGACTCCTCCAGATCGAGACGTCTCCGGGTTTCGGCGGGCAGTCTCCCGTTCTTCTCGTTCCTACTTTTCGGAGGCCTCTCGCGCCTCGAGCATATCTGAACGGCGATTTTCCTCCAACGCCGCCTCGTGCTCTGAATCCTCTCAGAAGAAATTCAGCATCTGCATTATCTCGTTTTTGCTTGACGTTCAACCGCAGCAAGTTCATTCTCCAAATCCGATAGCTTTCGGTTTGGCCTGGCCCTCTTGCTCTTATTGTCTGTGGTCTCGGTGGTACCAAGGGATTATTAACTTGTCCATGTTGTGTCTGAGGACTCGTAAGTCTTGCCCCCGAGGCGCGCCGACAGAACGCGAAAAACTTCGTGAGTTAGCAGCTCCGCTTCAGTTGTGTCTAGCTTCTGAAATTGAAGCGAAAAGGGTGCAGCATCGTGGACGGGCTTGAAACCCGGCGTCACGTCGGATCGCGGAGGTATGTTACTGAGCTCCTACGTTCCGGGCAGGTTGCGCTGGTGGTCTCGAAGCATGCTGGTGGTCTCGAAGCATGCTGGTGGCTGTAGCGAGTGTGGTGAAGCGAATTCCCGGAAAGATCCAACCAGGGATCCAGATGTCACTGTTCTGTGGTAGTGACGGAGATGTAACTGCAGGAGAGATAGGGGCTAGAGACATATGAAGGAAGTGGGATCAAGTATCAAGAGACTGAACAATGTGCCCATATTTGGGTACACCTTTACCCTGTTTGGTGGATCCAGTACCCTCTGTACCCATTATTGGGTCCAGTTAAGGACTATGTTGGGATTGTCTATCCACGGCGTTCAAGGACGATGAATCCGGCTGGATAGCAGGAAGGACGTGCAGTAAAGAAGTGGCTGAGAGCCAGCAGAGACTCCGGCACATGAGGAGGCCACATGAGAAGGGGTAGCACTTTTGGGATGGGGTCTCAGGATAGGGACGATAGCTAAACCATAAACAGAGTTCAGGAACAAGAACCGGACACGGGGACGTATACTGGCTCCATCCGTCGTCAACCGGCTGCATCTACGTGTTGTCAATATAGTGGAGCCATCGGATTGTCTGGCCGTGGATCTATTTAACTCTCATTAAGATAACGCTACAGAAAGCGGCAGATACGGAAAGGAAAAGTCCCCGCCAAGGGAGGACACACCCCAAGGCACCCCACGGACCTGGAAGAGTCCAGGCTGCCAGATCCAGGTCAGACCAAGTCGACCTGAGGTTGGGATCTACCCCGGATGCAGCGTGAATATTGCCGCGCTTCGCCACCCACGACTCCCAAGTCCCGCCAAGACATTCATCTTCGCCCCCACACGTCTCTTCGTGTCCCAAGAAGAGCCGATCCAGCCCACCGACGGGTACACAATGTGAGACCAGATTCAGCTGATCACGGATCCATCGGGGAACCCTCTGTTAGTCGGTGTCCGGGCGCAGGTGACAAGCTTCTGGTTGTTTATTCAGTGTTTGCGACTGCTAGTACACCACACGAGTGCGGGTATAAGTGGTGACGTCCAGAACTACTCCAGTGACCTTCAATCACAGTTCTCGCAGAAAATCCTTGCGACTCTCATGATGCCTGCTGGACGCGAAGCTGAGGTGTCTCCCCAACACGCAATTGGCGCTGAAAAAGCGTTTTGTCGAGTTATTGAGGCGCGTCGGTGTATGCTTCGTTGCCACGATCATTTCCCGGGCACAAAAACCGTTACGCGGGTTGATGTTCAGCCCTTGATGCAACTACAACAGGAGCTTGAAGCAGCCGTGCAGCCGCCGACGCGTTCGATCTCGATTACCAGACTGAACTCGTCGCGGTAATGGCAGCAGAGCGTGAGGGACGTCGTGAAACGTGTCAGCATCTCTTTGATGGTCTGGACGATGAAGTTGACAAGAATCTCTGCGTAAACACGAGGACGAGCCGGAATTTTTGAGGTGAGCGACGACTCTGATATTGCCCAAGACTCCGAGAATGAAGCAAGTGTCGGTAATTTGCCGCCGGTGTCGCAAGCTCCTTCCGCGAGGTCTCGATCTGGAGACTCTCTGAAATTCGTTTTAATCGTAAATGACTGCTTCGGATTCACAGCGTTGGTTGAAGAAGTCCGTGGTGAAAAATGAAATACGGATCTACACGGAGTCAAAGCTGCTGCGTAGTGCAATCGGTGCCAATTAAACTGCTATATCATTTTGATTCTTGTGTAACGAAACGAATTCAACATTGTCTTACTTTCTAGATCGTTGTTGAGGTATTCGCTTTTCTTTGAAATTAATTTCCTCTAATCTGCATCCAACACGGTGAATGGTGTTCGTATTAACTTCGACTTCCTCCAACATGACGGGTAGAGTGTAAATAGATGCAGAATGTATTGTCATTAGTTTGGTTAACCCCTTCAAAACTCTAAACGAAAAACTTACATACAACCTTAACTTCATTATGAACAAAATCAAATGAAAAAATACAGCAAGATACGTGTGAGGCGAGGCGGTAAAACCTTGATCGCCCTAGGTGTACAGTGCAGCTGCCTTTCGATAGAGGTCGAAGTACTCCACGTACGATACGTGGAACACCGACGGTCAGAAGTACCCCTGGAACAGTTGTTCCAGGGTGGCGTGTGCTCCTTGTGTCAATCCACTTTAGGTACGTTTAGCTTTGCGGCTTCCACCCACCAGTTCCTGGTCTGTTCAGTGAGAAATATAAGAGTCAGGTTAGTGCTGATACTTCCTTTCCTGGGTTGTCTATATCAACGAGGTTATACAACCACCAACCACAATTTAAAATGAAATAAAACGATTTACAAGTCTCTTATTGTTTAACAATGCCCAGAGACACGGGCAGAGAGTACCAAGCGCAATTGAGCGTTTGATCCTTGGGCACTTGGCAACTTGTCCCTAGGCGCTCAGACAAAGTAATACGCGCACCACCCCTTTGAAGCAGGGGAACTTTTTCGAGTCACAAACCACGTACAATCCCTTCAGACAGCGGTCAATCGATCACAAAGACCTCAGGCAACGACGACAGATAGTCGCCCAAAATATGTAACATGAAATAGCACACCAGCGTAAACAAATGAACCAACTAGAATATGGAATTAGTGGTTCACTCCAGAAGCACCGCTCCTGGTCCCCACTTAATTGGACTCGAGATAGCGGAGCCCCAACGACGGCTAGTCCTTAGCCGGTGTGCCTCGATTCGCTAGCAATTAGCCTGGGTGTCCTGCGATTTCTTTTCGTCAGGCACACTTGTCCAGGCCACTTGCGTGCTTGAGGGAAAATAGACTCTGATTGAATATTAATTTGAAATCTGTTGGTGGGGACAAAAACACTTCGCTGATATTGACTTGATTTCAGTATGGGATCTGTCGCGGAGGCTCAGCTACCTTGCGTTTCCTTGAATTCCGTTCACTTCCTTGACTTTGACTTGGTTTCAGTATGGGTGCCCAGGACACGCATTCAGCAATCTCGCACATCCTTGGGTTTCATGACCTTTCAGGCAGTCCTTAAAAGATATCGAGCGACCCTCTATCCTGGTAGGATTGTTCCAGGTGACTTGTTTCTGAAACTTGTTCCTGGCCATCCGCCACTTGAAACACTTGTGCTTGGAACATAGAGTACTTGAAATATGGTGTACTTGGAACGCTTGGACTTGGAACATTTTGAGTGACACCAGTGTTGCATCTTCGCGCAGCTTCAATCTGGGCCCCCAGATGGCCTTTCGCCTAGGGCTCCTCCCACAATATCTAATGGTGAGCCAATAGTAGCCGAGGGATCCTGGCAAGGCGAGTTCCCATAGAACACTCAAATCACATCGTGTCACTGTTGTACTTGACAACACTTGAATTAGGCATGGGCCACACAGCTTCTAGAGCTTACCCAACCACGGCGCTTGAAAGCTGGTCCTGAATCCGTCGTAGCCAGACGACGCTTCATCTCACGCGCATGAGCCCCATCTAACGCTTGATCGCGAAGGCGCCGCGCCCGCGAATCCGATCTGGCGAGCTGTGCCTTACCGACGGGGTGGTCGCGGTGCTGGGAAGCCATGTGAGCCTTGGCATATTTCCCTAACGTCTCAACGCGCCTTCCTACGAATCAGCAGTACCATGGGGTCGAGACGATATATCTTCCGCACATAGAAGACACACGTGCGTGGACACATCAGCGTCATCGTCGTCACCAGTCGCATACGGCACGTCTTGAATGTGGGCTACATCCAACACGCTGTCGCGCCTTACCGGTTCACGGAAGTGCAGAACACTCGTTGGAATTCCGTGTGGGTCCACACGAGGAGTGGGTACCACCGGTTCACTCGAGATCGACACCACGCCTTCAGCTGTCGACGAATGCTGGCTCCTGAGAGCTCCTTGAGGATCCAGACAGCGAGTGTTGGCTAGACTCGAGAAAGCCTCAAACGAGTCGGAGGGGTTCCCTTGAGGCATCCCAAGGCTGGGCACGTTCAGTGTCTCCCACTTGTAGACACAATCAGCGCTGCAGAACCTGTGTTTGCAAAACAACATATGTAAGTTTCGAGATGAAATTCGAAGCCGTCCAATTTACTCACCGCACGGAGATATTGCCAGGATCATAAAGGTCGTTGCTGCACAAATGATGCACGCCACGACCACACGTGGCGCAGGGATCAGTCTTCTGTAGCTCGGGTTTAAAGCAAGCTTGGCTAGCGCACTTCAAGCTTGGCACAAGGGGGCGCAAACTGGTTGCAGTGTCAGGTGGTAGGGTACCGTGGAGAGCGGAGCAAGTCACATAATGACAAGCAAGTCGCATCGTCTAGCACGGATGTAGTGCACCACCGAAGTGACCTGAAGGAGTCTTGATCTGTACACACACCCCTGTTGTGTACACCACCCTTCTTTGTATTGAGCATCCTACCGTCGCGAGTGCGACGACAAGAGCACACGCATCACGTGCAATCAAACATGTAGAGTGCCGTAAGCGCATTTCACCGTTGAAAGCTGAGAACGTTTGAACTTGTAAAAATAAATTGACGACCTCCCTGCCCCCGTACTACCAGCTGCGAGTGCGACGACAACAGCAATAAATCAAGCGTTTGTTCTGCTGCCATCCTGCTGTATCCGCTTTCTGCCGCCGAAAGCTGACAACGCGCAGTCGACAGCGAAGACAGGCAGCGTCGGAATCAGAAGTACTGGTGAAGTACAGTTCGGTGGACTTGCGTCCAACGGTTACTGTAGTCGTAGTAAGACGCCATTCGCGGAAAATTTTGTTTACTACTGTACAATTACTACTACTGTAGTACTACAAGCTACTGTCGGGTCGACTTACTGTCAATCCCTGCCTGCCACACCTACAGAAGTGCTCTGCATTCGAGAAGATGGGGACGGAGATACGGATTAAACTTGCTCGGCCAAGCCGGCAAAGTGTCGTTTGCCACGGGGCACCCGATGCTCGTGCACAAACCCGTCACGGGAAGAGGAGGGGGCACGACCCGCCATTACTTAATCCGCAAAGGGCTTATGACTAGCACCTATGGTGCGACTACGCCAGTCTATCCAAGGGACGACTCATAATCCTCGAAGCGTTCGTCGCGGGCCCTTTGATGCTCTGCAGAAAGTAAGGTGAATCCAGCAAAAGCTGCATCCCCCAAGAGGTTGACCATCTCCTCGAACGTAGCCCAGTCCGAATCGGGTAAATGACGAAAGTCCTGGCGGGACGGCAGCTGACTCGATGAGTTCACCATTCTCATCGAGAGCCTGTTTGTCGTACAATCCGCGTCGGTCGCGGGATTGACTACTAGTGCTACCAGGTGTGACGGGGTCACATGCATATTGGATGAGAGGAAGCGTTAACGCGCTAACCGCAGCAGACGCCACGTGTCTCTCCTGTAAGGTAGAAAGGCCCCGCCTTTACTGTCGCTTAAGTTACCGAGTACGAAAGCGACTTGCGGTCTTCCGGGTTAGAGTTAAACTGTATGTCCCGCAGAATCACAGTGTGCGGTGGGTCGATGACACATTCACACCGCATAAGTAATCATGGTTCAGAGAATTGCTCTCGCGGTACATAGAAGCATCTGAAGGTAACAAGACAATATGGGTGGCATGTTACGAAGATACAGACATCTACACGGAGGCGGTATCAGCGGAGGTGGACTGGTGCATCGTTATTCCTGCTTACAGAATGCGCAATCGGACCGATTTGTCTGAACCAAATGCCGTGTAAGGCCATAACCTCACTCAATCCGAGAGCAATACGGATTGGTATTATTACACAAAATATCACCCATGCCGACCACCATAGATGGCTTCAAACGTGGACGGTGACAATGAAGACGGGATCACGACATCATAGAACCTGACCCACCGAGTTACGGACCCCACCAAGCTGTAATTTCATGGAATACTTTGACGGGACCACGCCGTTGATAGCGCTGATAGCGCGGGGCCAGGATAACAGGGATTGACCCTAGACAAATGGATTGGGGTCATCGGATTAGCCAGGGTTTGTGTGATGTACACATCGGCTGTTTAGTACGCATCGATAGTTAAGTTCGGGTGTGTGGCACACACAGCGACTTCTAAGCTCGGGTTAGTTAACCTAAATTCGTAAGGTAATTGAGAGTCACTCATTCGGATGAGTGGCGCAGAGCATAGCAAGGGAAACAGTCAAATAGTGTTATTGAAAAATGATTGGACACCAGTGCATCGAAATGTTTGGGGTACGCGCAGTCGATTTGACCGTACTTCCCCATCCTAGACGCCTAACTGGGCTGGTACTCGTAGTTCGCAATTTCTGGGTGACAGGTATGGACCGCTCTTTGTAATCGTCTGGGCAATATTGGTCCATCAGACGTCGATGGCAAAAATGTCGCTCGCAATCAAATAAGTGGCTACCGTATTTAGCCCATGGACTAAGTCCAGGAGAACTCCGACATAGAACTAACTTATCAGTGACACTTGTACTGTAGGTTCCCATGGGCAAATGGACAAGTCGTCCCACTAATGCCGTGTGGGCAGGCCGCTGACTGTCGCAATCTCGTGTATTTGACCGGGTAGATAATACCCCTGATCGGGTAGCCATTGTTGACCACACAGAGATTCGAGACCATTACCAAATGCGACATATAGTTTGAATGTGCTGCCACTTATATCTGTACCCACTCCAAATCTGTGCTCCTGAGTGTCCAATATCTCGTCAGAACAGAGTCTATAGAACGGTGGCCATCGTGAGCAGATTTTGGGTTTCTGCGCGTTGGTGGGTAGCGCGTTACCGATGGCCCGCCGATAAAATTGTTTTTGCCAGTCATTCCAGTTGAATCATTGCTGATTGCGTTGCGTTGCTGCCATTTTCATAAGTGCCGTCCGGGTATTACCGTCGACAGGTGCGTCGGATCGTCTAGTAGTTGAGTAGCGTCCATTTCACATTGGAACTATATGATCCAAGGAGATCGCAACGATGTCCTTCTGCTGTATCACTGTCAGCAATCGTTAGAACTTGACGCTGCTCTCTTAAATCTGGATCTACACATTCGTTATTGTTCTTAATGAGATTGTTCCCACGCCGCCTGGAACATTCCACTTGGTTTGATTAGCGCCACCATTGCCCTAAGTTTTGTTCTGTGACGATCGCTGTATTTAATATGTATCCCATGATTCTCTTCGTTCCTGACTAGTCATGTCGCACACAATGCAGCTCGGGTGGTGCCAAATTACACTCCACCGCTCCTTGTTATCGATTGCAGGCGCTACATCGCTGGTCCACTGGGAGTACTCTACCTGTCTCGAACACTTGTTGGTAGCGTTGTGCACTGAAATTAAAAGCACTTCGTATAATGTACCGCTCCATTAGACCTGTCACCCCGCCTACAACCGTTTCATTCCAGATAATCACCCGTGGGGACGGGCGTCGCCCTGTCGGTAATGGGAAGTGGCGTCACTTGTACCGGTATGCAAATATCCACGAATTCTGTGGGTTCTCTTTGCGGTCTCACCGTCCAAATATCATTACCTGGTCTCCGTTTATGCCACCATCTAACTTTATTTTCTGGGCCTAGATCAAGACTGTTGTGATCGATGCGGTCTCCTCGACGCTGGTCAAGTTCGTACCCTCGAAGCTCTAAACCGCTACCGGTCACCACATACTGGCTCACAACAAAACATTGCTCGGGCGCGATGCCAACGGGCGTGAATCTTAAGTGCTCACCTCTAAACTCGGTATGTTTGACTCGTGTTCGAAGGACCCGGTATTGCCAGCACTGGGATTTCATCAGGTCTGCTTCGAGACTTGCGTAATGCCGAAATTGTCGTTGAGGCCAACGGTATCGGGATGTCAACTTGTCACGGGTGGCCCACATCGAGTTAGCTGCGTCCACGAGATCTCCTACAAAGCAAATATTACTCCTGTATTTGAGGTCGAACCGTTGATTTTTTCCTGCAGAGATGGAGATAGTTCCGGTTATATTGGTCTGTCGTTGGGTCTCCATGACTTGCATTCCTCCGGGCTGTTCCATCTATATCGCTACGAATTTGCAGTTGTACTGCAACTCGAATTGTTTGGTTTATCAACCCTGTAGCCGACTCGGTGGATTAATTAGTAATCCCAATTGGCGCAATGTCAACAAGCAGCTTTTTTGATACGATTAGAAAGCCTCCACCAGCAGATGATACGCCGAGGTGAATTGAGCACGCGCAGAGTTAGATGCACCCGTGATACGTTGCAAGTATCTTCGAAGCTGGTTTACCCAAGGCCTTGTTCACTATCGTGAAATAACGCCGCTGGTGTAATGTGCTGTAGTTTTCGCACCCGTCTTGCTACGTGGCGCACAAGTCTATCGATTTGACGCGCTACTTTCAAACACGTGTTCAACTCGGTACGATGTTATACTCGGGCTCACCACACTTAATTGATAATAAAGCGAAGTTCGGCATGCGATACCTGATGTCGTATCATTTCTTTGGCGTCTGCTTTCAGTTGCGCCCACACAGGTCTGATCGTTTTGCTCCAATATTTTCAGTGGTTTGAGCGATGCCGAGGTGACGGAATCCTTCCGCCAAGCTTACCGGCTCCAAATATTGTCCGTGGTTTGAGCGATGCCGAGGTGACGGAATCCTTCCGCAAGTTTTACCGTTCTTATGGCTCTCGGGGTCCTATGACCGACCGATAAGTAGACTGTGTCTTCATGTTGTTAACGATTTGCTTTGCCCATCTACGAATACGAGATACAACTTGCACCAGAGGAATGTTGGTCGTCCAAGCTTCGAGTACATTCTAGACACAGGTTGGTAGTTCGTCACCCTCGAGCCACGTGGCCAACTTAGCTAGGAAGTTCGTAACTCAATCAATCACTTTCCATTTTGCGCTGCAACGATCAAGTCCAGATTAACCCTTCCAGCCGCGCCCATTATGCTGTATAATACAGCATAACGAAATAAACCTGATTTCAGTAAACTTGCCTCTCCAGGCAGAATCAATCTGTTGTAGCCCACTTCCAGCAGAATCCCCGTGACGCAGGTCATCCTTAAGCTCTGATTGGCTAATGGGCCGTGCAAGGCCGTGCGAAATACCTCTCAATATGTACCCTTGCTAAAGTGATTTGAAGAGCGATGGTTAGAGTGTTGATCCTGGGCTGGTATCGCGCCAAAATGAAGGGCGAGGGAGGCGTGCAGTCCGCGCGCGAGTTATGCGCGGAGAAAACTTTTGTCCAATTGTAATACAAGTATTTACACAACAACAAATGGAAAAAGTTTTGTCCGCAAGAACTGCATTCAAGCAAGGGGTATGCGTTCTCTCACTCTGTCTCTATCTGCGTGCACATTTATAGACGTCCCCTCTTACGTCTCATGTATGTGTTGTTCCATGCGTCATGCCAGATTTTCGAGCACTGAGCGCGAAGTCGTGAGCGGAGCGCCTCACTGTGTCGCACAGCTTCGTGTTACCGTCACATACAATCAAGCATCACTCGCGACATTATAACCTGCGGTGAGGAATTCATTTGTTGTCGCCTGATAGGTGCGCTATGGGACGCTTACCACAAAGTCGTCAGAGCCGTACGTGTCGCTCTCAGCATGAATGTCGTGTTTGGAATCCTCCTCCTCATCTAACGCTGTATCTTCTGCTCTATTAGGTCGCTACAAGCCACCTTCTGCTGTATTCGACAGCATACCAAATTCACGTTCAGCTAGCTGTACAGAAAGAGCACCCGTGGCAGCTCCGCAGACGTCATCACAGATGCCGACTTCTCCTCAGCATACATCGCCGAAGAACGCGTCGTCTTATGTGCTGGCAAAATATACATACCCGCTGCATCTATTGACGAGGGCAAGAAACGCGAGCTCGAAGCTCGCTCAATGGTCAGGGAGTTAGCACGTCGTGGATGCGAAGATGAAGCTCTCTGTGGGCTCCGAGCTGGTGCATGTGGCGCTGGGTCCACGAAGGAACACTTGAAGTGACAGCTACAGCAACGCGCAGCAGCCTTCGCTCCTCATGTAGTGTATCTATTTAATATCACTTAAACGCCATCAAACAGTAGTGCATTCAGATCTCCATCAAGCTAAACACACGCCAGCTTACCGATGAAAACGTCAACACACACTTATTTTCTTGCGCAGTAGATCCTAGACACTTGTAGGGAATGCTGCCACCAGGGCGGTGGGCTGCCCTCCCAGCCAATGTACATTAGCTGAGCTCGTCCCATAGAGCCTCAAATGGCTTGCTTATACTAAAGGAGCTAGAGGGGGGATTTGCGCTGGTGGCGGCGGGATAATAAGAACGCTAGAAACCTCTATCCCGTTATTTCGTGTGTAGATGATGCGACAATAACCCGAAAGTGTGACAACACCCAGCATCCTGTTTCAAATGTAGCTCCCATACAAAAGCGTTTATGCGAGGAAAGTTGCTATTACGAAGTTGCCGGCATTTTAAAACCTTCACAAACCCATATGCTGTATAATAAAGCATACGGGGTTAAAAGGGTTAAAGGTTATAATACCAAACACTTCCAACCCGAACGAAATACTCACCGACGACAATTACTTTATGTCGGAATTTAGTGTCCGCATGGCGTTGGCGAGGAAGGAACTACAAAGATACATCGCCGCTATGAAGCCAGAAGACGCAGCGCGACGCGAGACGGAGGAGTGGAAGGCCGCCGACATGGAAGCGCTGGTAGTAGTGGCGAAAATGCTGAGTCCGACATACCAGTCGATGATACGAGATGCTACATCGGCATGTGAGGCGTGGGAGATCCTCTGGGGTTCTTTGTGAAGCATCGCTGCACAAACGTGTGCAATTGCGGAAGAAGCTGCATGAATTTTCGTTGGGCGCGGGGAGGACCTGATGAAGCACAGCGTGCGGTCGACGATCTGAGTTCCTGACTGGCCGCTGTAGGCGAGATCGTGTCTGAGGACGAAAAACTGGTAATTTTGCTCGGAAGTCTACCTCTAGTGTATGATGCAATGGTTCGCATCATTGAGGCGCGCGACAAATTTACGCTCTTGGACGCGAAGGAGATGGTGCGCCGTGAATTTGAGGTGATGAAGAAGCGTGAGGAAAAGGAGTACGCGTTCAAGGTGTCGACTCGCGAGCAACAAGAACGCGGTGTGCGTGGGCGAGGAAATGGAGGTCGTCGTGGTGGCCAGAGTGGAAATGGAGGTGCTCGTGGGCGTCGGTCGAACAAGAACGGCGGAACGGAATTTCGAGGGAACTGCTTTTACTGCAAAGTCTTGATATGAAGAACCAAAAGTCTGGGGACTAGTTTGTATTTTCGGCGACGAGCGATGCCCCTGTACGAGAGGTGATGTGGCTGCTTGATAGTGGGGCGAGCTGTCACATGACATACGAGCTGAAGGACTTTGTGGAGTACCAAGAATTGGAGTCGCCGACCAGTATCACGGTAGCAAATGGACAGTATCTACCAGCAAAAGGAAAAGGGTCGGTGCGTTTTGTCCTTCAGAATGCGCGGATGGTCAAGTTAAGGGATGTATTGTACGTTCCTAAACTGGATAGGAAGTTAATATCAGTGCCGGCGTTAACGGCACATGAAGTAAGGTGCAATTTGAACATGATCGTGTATACTCATTGCGAACGACGAAACTGTTGGAGTGATTTATCGCACGGGGAAGTTGTTCGCGTGGTGTGCAGCAGCGAGAACCGGTCCATGCTGTTTGGTCTGTCACTATGTCCAAACAAGACAGTGATAGTGTGCGCTGGCACGCCCGGTTGGGACACGTCTCAACTTCAAAGATGTACACGATACCGAAGACGTGTGGTGACTACCCTTTGTTGGGTTGCAAAGATGACCGCGAAATCGCTGTTTGTGGCGGATGCGCTCGATACAAGATGACAAGAAGTCCATTTGCACGCAACTCAGGCAGCGAGGTGAAAACACATGGCCCTTTTGAAATTGTTCATACTGATGTGATGGGTCCCATGAAGCCAAAATCCAAGGGCGGTGCGCAGTATGTGCTCACCTTCATCGATGAAAACAGCAGATTCGTCTATGTGAACCTGCTTCAGTCGAAAGCACAGGTGTTTGTTCGCTTCCGTGAGCTCAAGGCTCTTGCTGAGACGCAGACGAATTGCAAGCTGAAGTGTCTGCGCAGCGATAATGGTGGAGAGTGTATGAGCAAGCGGTTCAACCAGTTCTGTGCATCTAATGGAATCGTGCACCAGATCAGTGTTCCGTACTCTCCGCAGCAGAATGGTTTAGCTGAGAGAATGAATCGCACTCTTACGGAAATGGATCAAAAGATGCACTACATGGAGTCGACCGTCAATGGTGGGGTGAGGCCGTGCTGACAGCTGCTCACATGGTTCCGAACTCTGCGCGGCGCGACAAGAGTCATATTGAGGTTCTTACCGAGGTGAAGCCATCTCTTGACTACCTTCGTGTGTTTGGATCCCATGGATTTATGCACTTGGACAAGAGCAAGAGGACGAAGTGGGATTCGAAGTCGCATCGCTGCATCTTCTTAGGTTACGCCGATGCATCGAAGGCATATCGAGTTTGGGAATGTGAAGATAAAAGACTTGTTAAAACCCGCACGGTTACACTGAATGAAAACCACCCGCTCGTTATCGCGATGTTGTTTAGTCAATGGTGCGAACGACCAGCAGACCTCTCGGGTGGATGTGAACAATGATGACGATTTGGTTGTGTTGAACGTGCCACCTTCTCCAGATGCACCTTCCACGGACATGGAAATTAACGACACTGGTGATCAATCGATGGGCATGGGTGTGGATGATGCTCCAGCTGCTGCACCAACTACAGCGGTTTCGCTTGCGGGGGGATCTTCGCCTGTCCAATTTGATTTCGATGACGGCGTGAACTCAAGCGAAACGCTGATGAGATACCATACTAGTCGTGAATCGGGTGTACCTAGTAGCAATAGCAAAGCGATGGCTTCACCGGAGGCAAAGCAGCGGAAAGAGGTAATTCTAAAGGAAATCAGGTCTTACATTCGTAATCACACGTGGGATCTACTCAGGCGTCCTCACGATGCAAAGGTTATCGGGTGCAAGTGGGAGTTTGTTCACCAATTTTGTCGAGAATGGCAACTTTGTACGAAAGTGCACAGGCTGGTCGCACTCGGATGCTTACAGACACGCGGTATCGCCTACTACTACACTTACTCGCCGATGACAAGCACTAACACCATTCGCGTATTCCTGTCAGTCTGCTGCAGCAAGCGTTTCAGGGTCCGTCAGTTTGACATAGAGACTGCTTTCCTGAATGGAATGCTTGACGAAGACGTGTTCATGGCCTTGCCACAAGAAAGTCATGCTGATAGTGAATTGGTGTGCAAGCTGCGAAGAAGTCTTTTAGGCTGAAACAAGTCGCTGCTGTTTGGTTGAAGACAAATCGATCAGCCTTTATTGATATGGGTTTTGTGCAGTGTCGCGCCGACGCGTGTTAATTCATTCGTCTTGGCAAGAACGGGTAGTCTCCAGTATACATAGTGCTCTATGCGGACGACCTTTGGTGGGCTGCACCGTCGACGCAGAGGCCGACGAAATTTGTACCGCACTAAGCTCTCGATTTACGGTGAGATCGCTTGGAGATGCTCGCTTTGTGCTTGGTATGGAAATTGGATTTAAGTTAAGACCGACGCTGTTTATCAAGTGAATGCTCGCGCGATTTGGGCCAGATGAAGCCAACCCGATGCGGAATCCCATGGTGCTTAGTCAGGACCTCGCTCTAGATGACTCTCATGATGTGCTCGACGATGCGCACAATTATCGCGAATTAATTGGTCTCTTCTGTATGCCGCTAATGCGACGAGACCTGATATCAATGCTGCTCTGTCGACACTTTCGCAATACCGGGATTGCTTACGTAAGATGCATTGGCGTGCAGCGCGTCGTGTACTGCAATATCGCTACTCATGGACTTCGGTTCTTCGGTTCTTCTGCAATTTTTGTGATCGGACTGGTATTCAAGCCTACGCTGACGCGAATTGGGGTGGCGACAAGCACACTCGGTGTTCAACATCTGGTGTGTTGCTGCTACTTGGAGGCGGGCCAGTCGCCTACCGAAACAAACGCCAAACCACTGTTGCTCTATCATCTGCGGAGGCAGATTATATGGCACCGCTCTTCCTACTCAAGAAGTGCTATGGCTGCGCTATCTACTCACCGAGATGGGATTCAAAGCCGAATGTCCGACCGACCAAACTTCAACATGACAACAAGTCAGCCATTAGATTGGCGACAAACGAAGGGTACATGCCGCGCGCTAAGTACATTGACCTACGCGCGCATTTTGTGCGTGATCATGTCGAAGCTGGACTTATTTTCTTAGCGTTAGCGTAAGAGCGTAACAGTCCTCCGCATCACAGCCGCGTCACAATTCACAATTTCAGGTTATGGTCGCCTGTTTTAAACATACCAATACATTTGTTTCACTTGCTGTTTGTAAATGAGGGAGCCTACAGCTGGAGGGGCGTCCCCTTGCTTATTTCCCTACTAAATTTCTCCGCTTTAAGTAAAGCACCCATCAATTTAGTTGGGAGCCGTTAGCACTTGACTTTCTATGCAGCGACGCTTCACGAGTCGCCGACCCTTCAAGACTCTAATAAACAAAAAAGAGTGATGGTCTTGGCCAAGGAGTGATGGTTTAAGATTGTTCGTTTCATTCCGCTGCAGGATTGGCTGCCAAGATGCACATGTCTGCTGACTACTGCAGATATGGAGTTGAGCACTTGTATTTTCGCTACTTTATTGGTCCAAAGCAGCTGGATCGCGCGCCCTTCCAGCAGCCCATTCGATCATTTGCAGGTTGCTGCGGAGCCACTGCCGCTGCCACTGCGACCGCCGTCACCGCCACAGCAAGATCCCTGGAGATGCTGCGGCCGTCGATCATTGAGAGGCTGCTGCGGAGCCGCTGCGACAGCCGCCGCCCCACCGCAGATCACTGGAGGTGCTGCGGTCGTCAATATTGCGGTGCATCATTACACAAAGTAGGTGGTTAGCGCCGTTTGGGGAAAGTGCTGCCGGTGCTGGCCTGCCGTCCACTTACGGTGGTGATTGCGCTCTTGGGTTACGGATTCTAGGGCTGGGCAGCGAGGACGCTTCGGTCGGCGACCGCAGTCAACTCGCGTCTGGCGAAAGACACAACTAGGCCAGCCACAGCGACAGCGGAACCACAGCTCTGTGCCGATGGAGCAGTAGCTGACGCTAAGCTCTTGTAGTGGCTCGATGTCACGGAGAGCAAAAATGCCGATCCTCGTCATCGTATCGCAACAGAACTCAAAGAAGGCGCAGTTCGGGCAGCAAGAATGATTGATGAAGCGGCTTGCGTTACCAGCCTTTGAGGCATCGATAAAGATGATGCGGCCGTCCGCGGAAGGATGGCGAAGCTGCATGGTGTAGTCTAGGTACCCTCGACGCTCCATCCGCTTCGTCTATCAGATCGCCCACGTATTCGACTACGAAGGCATTCTTCGGAATACCGCGAGTGGGCACCACGCCGATTCCGCAAGCCGAGTCGACGAGTACCAGCGAATACAGCTCAACAAAGCGATTTCCGCAGCCGATGCCGTTGGGGCAATTGCAATTGCCGTTCTCGCACATGGTGAAGTTGACGCAGCTCAAGCCAACTTCGCCTACACACAGCTCCGAGCATTCACAAGGATTGTAGCGTGGGTGCGCAAAGCGAGGTGCGTCAGATGCAGCACTGTTAAAGAAGTTGGTATATATGGGAGTGACCCTGGAAGGCCACACTTCGAGGATGGTGCAGTTCCTCGGAGCCCCAACCATCGCCGGCCACGGTAAATCCATCGGCAGTGAAGCTCAAGACCCCGCAAAGATGGCAAAGACGAAAGGCGCTTGGATACCTTGGCTTGCGATGCACAGGCTAGGTCGAGTACACGGTGACAAGTTGGAACTACTCAGTGCATCACTAGTCAGCACTCCGTGGGTGAACGATATGAAGCAAGCCTCGGCAGCGATTGGATCGGGAAGCGACCCGTCGGCCACGAAGTATGCGGGTGGCGACTTGTGGCAGCGGATACCGATGGGGCAAGATACGGCGACGGCTGGAAGGAGAGCGCCGCGAACGGTGCTGGTGCACCCGCAGATGCAACTAAACAGTTGGATCTGACTTGGGCGAACGACGTGACATACAGTGAAGGACGATCGGTAAGCGGCTCGGTAACCCAGATCGGACAACATCGAGAAGTCGCCGACAAAGATACAGCGGCGCATCAATAGCCCGCATCCGACAACAGTGACCGCGCACTGGTGAAGGAAGTCCTGGCGTTTCGGCAGCTCGGATCAACTACGGGTGATTGGAGCAAAATGTGGCGGTAGCTCGGCAGCCTGGATTTGGCTTGTCGGCCAGAAAGGATGCATCGGCGCCTCATCGAGCCGGATCGTGCGACCGGTTGGGACAATAGATGCAGCGGTACCTTGGGTCGGACTGGTGGGTGAAGAAGGCCGAGGCATCGCTTCTCTTACGTCATTCTTGAAAATGACGGCTACAAGTTTGATGACTGCGCTGGAGGAAGAGCTGGTTGGCCAAGAGGTAGAATCCCGTCGAGTCCCATTTCGCTCTGTGGACGAAGTCCGTGACTTTACTGCCGACGAGAACCCAGACCAGACCTTAAACATCGCACTCGAGCTGTGCGTGGTTGCAGTGACGTAGAGTACCAGACTCTTTCGCGTCGAACTAATTGACTATGACTACGCCAACCGTGCTGAGGAAGTGATTGGCTTGCTGGGCAATCTCGATATCCTGTGCCGCAACAAAGTCGTGTTCTCTCTGACGCTCTGAAAGCACAAGAAGTGCGCAGCGGACGCAGAGTGGGGCTTCGACGTTGGAAAGGTGTACTGCTTCGCGAAGGTGCACGGGCTTCGCCTGTATTATGCTCTGCCCCAAGGAAGTTCGCAGCTCGAGAGCAACTTCGAGCATTCGGCCCTACGTGTGGGGACACTGGTTCCCACTCGCTTGAGGAGCTGGTGTCGGTGGCGAGCAAGGCGACAGATGCATCGGTAACGATGCTTCGAAGGCCCCGGGCCCACAGCTCACAAGGGCGACAAGGATTCCAACCCGTCGCCTAAGAAGCGATGCCATGGAGGCAAGAGTGCTGCAAACAAGTAGCTGGGGGCATGATTGTTGCATGCATCATGTCTGAGCTTTCAATTGCTGCAACAACAGCTCCCACCACTGCATGTGAAACAAAACCAACACAAACAAACAAACACACAAAACCAGTTGCAAAACGTAAGGCTCCACGCGTGTAGCATTTGCAGCGACAGCAACAAAGAGGTAGTCTGCGGCATATTAATGTTTTGAAAACGAGAAAAACACATCCTTCAAATGCAAGCACAACTTTTGACCTTGATTTGCGAGCTGCTTAAATATGAGCGACCGAAAAGCTTTCGAGAGGTCACCATACCGTACTAGCTGAACTATCACAACCATGGTGTCGCTGGAGCGTATTGACGAGATGCTTTTGGCAGTGATCGTAGCTAGGATATTTCAGCTCCGAAAGCTCGGGATCACGTCGTATTAAGACCTGTAAGCTAGTTTGATGGCGGGGCTGTGCTGCGGGGGCGGCTTTCTGTTGACCAAATAGCCTTCCTTAACTTGCGCGTTCGAAAACAACCATCCAGCATTCCGACAGACGCTGCATTATACAGACCCATGGTTGTCTCAACAAATAGACTCCGCTGTGTCGTTAACAAGGTCGTGGCCTTCAAGATAAGTGCTGAGTACTCCTGCCGTTTGTATGAATTTCTGGCTGAGCCATCTAAAAGGGCAAGACACCTATTCGAGCACATTACCACTGCAAATAACGACCAGACGGAGTGAATTCAAATGCTTGTTCAATGGACGAACATATTAAGAAGCTGTACGAGCCGTTGGATTACTCGAGTGTTGGCAAGCTCTGTAACTACAACTGCAGACTGGATGGTAAATAATTTCTTACCCGTCTGCCCATGCTGTAAGACACAGTTCGTTAGAGTACGTTAACGAAGACAACAAGATGTGAATTTTCAATTGCACTTTGATTTGTCTCAATTACGTATCACGTTAAGCTAGCATTGTTAGCTGTCAAAGCCGTACAACGTACGCCCTTGACGCTTCAGCGCATACACCACATACATGAACGTGACGGTCTTCCTTCCCTCGTGCTCCATGTACATAATTGCGTCCTGGATCAGGCTCCCGAGAAAGACCTCAAAACAGCACGAGTCTCATGGTAGATTAGGCCTGAGATTCGAACAACGCCTGCGCGACGAGCCAGACGCCTGATAGCCGGCCGGGTTATCCCTTGAATATTATCACGGATAACTTTTCGGTGCCTCTTCGCTCCACCGACACCACGGCCTTGAGCTCCCATTCCTCGTCCTGACATACCAAAAACGATATACAATATAGTAAGACATTTGTAAGGAGAAGTTGATTAGCATGGCTAGCACAACGTTGATGAAAGAACTAACACTTGTGATCTTCAAAGTGAATTGCAAAGTATGGCAACGTGTATGTATTTCAACCTCACTTCATGTAGAGGACAGATTGAATGTGATGATTGATATGTTGGGTCAAAAATCCTCGAAAGGTTTGTCTGTGGGTCATTAACAGTACGGACGACACGGGCTCGATTACTTGTACATATGTGCAAACGGTTGACACGGATTCAGTGCAGCAATACAGGGGCGGCTGTCGCAGCCCCGTTGCTGTGCTCGGTGATCTATCTTGTTTTGCCAGGAGATAGTTGGAATAGATCCGCTGCCATAATACACCTGTCTTTCAGGCATTATCCTAATAAAAGGAGTTGTCCAGCTGTGTTTACACCCCCACCTTAACCACTCTACCTATCTGTAGTGCCCAAGGGGCCCACAGCTGTGCTTCGATCAGATCGTTTTGAGAATGTCTGGCGGGCGTTCCACTTAAGTACGCTTGCTCCGCTGGGTTCGCTAAGAGACATTGAACGCATAGCGAAGCGGGCGTGACCAGTCAAGCTGGAGTACGTGCCAACGGAGAAGCAACTGGCTGACTTCTTAACGAAGTCAGTACCGACATAGTTTGGTACAGCTTTGCAATGAGAGCGGAATTGTTGATGTGCAAGTTGAGGGGAGTGTTAACGATGTGCTTTGCATCGGCCACGAATACGAGATACAACTTGCACCAGAGGAATGTTGGTCGTCGAAGCTTCAAGGACATTCTAGAACAGGTTGGTAGTTCGTCACCCTCGAGCCACGTGGCCAACTTAAATAGGAATCTCGTAGCTCAATCGATCACTTTCCATTCTACGCGGCAACGATCAAGTCCAGATTAAACAAATGGTACTCGCCGTGGATTGTAAGAGAGGAGAAGTGATTTTCGTAGCCTCGAAGTCCACACAGGTTCCGTTGATGCCCGTGAAGATGTGGGAAATTCTTACCCGGTCCTCAATCCATGCCTTTGTCGTTGCAACGCCAACCACAACGTCAACCAAGACGGTGGTTGTTATATGAATGGACCCAGCGTGGGGACTCTGACGGTGCTTGACCTGGACTCCAGTCGGGCCATGATCTTGTTGTTCCATCAAAATGTCCTTGTAGTAGTACCCAATGTGCGTATTGAAAATACTGATCTTTGTCCTAAACCGAAATCCCCTGCTTCCGCTCTTTATTCACCCTAAGACGGTTCGCACATCCACATCGCCAGACCCAAAGAAATCCCATTAGGATGTTGTGGAGAACACTTAGTACTCCTATTCGTTGGTAAATATATGACATCACCCATCAGGAAATTCTTTCGTAGCATTTCGCATAGTCCTTGGTCAGTACATTTAATCTTTCCTGTCGTAGTTTTGCTTGTTCCAATAGTAGTGTTGTCGCTAGCGCTGCGTCTTGCATGTTGCGGTCGCGCTGGAATCCATGTTGCATGGGATGATTAAGGACAGCTAGCTCCAGATATCCGCTGATAGCTGTGAATAGTCGAGTCGCAAAGGAGCTTTGCATCATAATGGGCCGCCACGGTGGTAATCCCCGGCGTTCCCAGACTCCCGTAGCGCCCGTTGTTTTCAAAAGCCAAATAGGCTGCTTATGGTTTAGACTTTCAGGAACAATTCCGGTACTGAGGATGGTACTGAGTATGTGTCGCTGTCACTGTCTAATCGCATCCGGGGCTGCAACCAACAGCTCCTGTGGTATTCCACCAAGCCCAGGCGACACCCCTTTGTTAACGCGAGCATCCACAACGCGTTGCATAGACTCATCGTTTACAAAGTATGTCCAATAAGTCCTGTACTCGAATACCGCTCGGTGTGTTCCTCCGTTCTTAATATCGTTTAATAACCATCGTCTGATCTGCATTGTTTCTAGAGGTTAAGTGCTCAGGCTCCACTGTGTTCTCATCCGCCGTGATCCAGTTGTCAAGTAGGTCTTTTAACGACTCTGTCACGGCATATTTGGTTTCTCTGTATTCAAATGCTGGTGCTTCCCCAACCAGTCTACACTGGGTAGAAACGGGGGTACCTGGCCCAGTGTGCTTCGTAACATTTTCCAAATATCACCTCGTGTTATTCACTTTGATCTTGTGTACCTGATGTTGGTATGGCGTTGTCGTTGTGGCCATGACCGTCGCGATGTTAATACTTTCTTCCATAATGACCACCCCATATCTAGCCACCTTCTAATCTTTTACAAATGGGTTGGGTGTGATTCAGATATCCATTTGTTTAGTTTTAAACCCCCTCCTCGTGCGGGCTAGTTACCGGGACATGTTCAGTGAACACTACCCATTTCGGCCACTACATACCCCGGAATGCCTGTAGATGCTGCCTAGCAGATGTATCTGTCAAGTGCAGCAGTTGCAGTAGCATTTTAAATTGCCCATGACACCTCTTAGTTCGTTTAATACTAACTGATCGATTGTTATCGCGTTACACTTGACTTTTTCCTAATTTATGCTTGGCTGCTGTATACATGCAGTCGAACATATTGGTGATCGCGTAGTCGAGCCATTCCTTGATGTCTTCTTGTAACGATGCCTATTATGGGATCGGTTCAATTAGGCTCATGCTACCATTGTCGATACAGTAGGTAAAGTGATAAGCGAACCGGCCAAAATGCGTCCAGTCCTTTCCTTCACGTTGATGACTTTAATCGGTCTGACACCTCGCAGCTTCGCTCGGGAACTCTGCATGTGATTGAGGGCAATTACTACGAATGGTGTCCCTACATGATCTCCTCGGTTGTGCGAGTAAAGCCAGATGCTATTCTCCTTCACTTGGTACGCATGTTGACCGGTCATATGGATGTCGTCTAGCGCCGACCGTGTGGGGCCATTCTGGTACGTGAAACGGTAGGTGTCTAGATGACGATGTCTGAAAGTGGAAATGAGATGTTGATCTTCTGTCCATGTTTAAATTCTAGATTTGCAGAGTGCGCTTGTCGACTTCGTTCACCGTTACCTTGCCTATCATGATGTTCATCTGAATATGCGTTAAAGTCTCCAGCCACGAGGACCATATCACCACGCTTCCGTAGTCTGGCCCGAAATCCCGAGTCTCTCTTATCGAATCGAAATCTCATTTCGTGAGGAGTATCAGGACAATAAGTAGCAATTATAGACAGCTTCTGTCTGGAACCCAATGGTAGTACAAAACACACCGAGCGATCTGATGGCGAATGGCACGTGAGATCCCTCTGCCCTCTAGACCCCCACCACTCCTTATCCATAACAATTGCTGCTCGATTCGTGTCTGCAACAAGGAGGGCCGGAGCGCTACCACCTGTTTCTCCCCAGCTCCATATGGTTTGCTCTTCTTGCGCAGAGCGCAGTCCTGTATCGGCTACTACAAGAAACTCCAGCCTGTTGTCTATAAACCACATTTTTGTCTCTGTGTATCTTCTCCCATAAACATTTGTTAATGTTTACTGCTGTGGCGCGAAGGTCCATGTCAATATTAGCGTTGCAAAATCCTCTGCATCTCCAACGAATTGTTTAACAAAGTGTTCCCGTCGTAGAATCCCTTCTATGACGTCGTGGTCTACACCAGGCATCTCATGTGGACGTCGATGGCGCACCGGGCGCCACCGTCGTTGACGTGATCCGCGGCCAGGTCTCCGAGTTGAAACTGGTGCTAGCTCGGACGTCAGTAGTCTCACGTCTTCGATCTCCGAATTGCTGGAGTCATCCGATGATAAATTTGAAATATGTTCTGTCGTATCTGGTTCGCCTGCCACCCATAGCTGCACCGTTGTTGGTGCAGGCTTAGCCTCAACTCCCCAACACGTAATCAGGAATGCAACTAGTAGGAATGATGCCCAGATTCTTAATTTCTGGGGCGGTGTTTTAACACTGGGAGTCTATACCGCTCTCGAGACTCCCTGCTCCAAAATTTGGCAGCTCAAGTGCGTAGCCATTTGCAGGAGGATACTTTTAATGCCTTGGGTTTCTTCCACGTTGTTGGTTAGCGTCGTCTGCATAGTTGTGATGGCTAAGTCGTTCAATTGCAGACGCTGCTCCACGTTTTGCGTGTGACGTTGTAATTCAGTATGGACGTATCTTGTCATCTCTTGAGACCGCTTCTAATTTTTTAAACTATTAACGACTGGATTTTGAGTTGGAGTTGCGCGATCGCTGACTCAGGGTTCTCGATCGAGGCTTCTGCTAGTCTTCCGCGCATTTGCGGGGTCGGCCGCCGAGATTCCGTTCCCCAATCACGACAATTGTTGCCATTCATTCGGCGCCCATTTTGTTGCGACTGATTGCCATCTCGGGTTCGGTCTACCGCCGGCATTGTGCTGTTCTTGGTTAGCTCCAGACGATCTCCGTTGTTTTTGCTACCGCATGTGTGAGTATTCTCTTCGCATTTGCCCGGACTGATCGAACACGAAGCATCGAAGTCCTCCTTCGTTTCCTGGTCGGTGGGACGATGATGCCGATGTTACATATGTAGATTTTCTCTATTTGTGCACTCCGTACTCTTCATATAAACGATTTCGGTCTTGCTCGTTTTTCAGTCCCACTAGAGCCCGATGTCTGCCTGGTTACATGGACATACTTGTTTCTTGGAATCCCATTTTCCTCAGCTTGGTTTTAATCTGTCGTAGTCGCAGCTCTGGGCGAACACCGAAAAGGTGAAGACGGCGCGGAAGTTTTTCCTGTTCTTGAAGCGATGTTAGTCGCACCATCTTTTGATCCGTCTAGTTCCAGTCCACTCGGCTTACCGGCGCGAGTCGGATTGTTCTACCGTGTGGAATATCAGCGATCGTCTCGCTGTCGCGTCGAAGGCAGGCCGGTAATACTTTTGTCACTGTTTTTGCTTAGCAAAGTCAAAACACAATCCTCGCTTCTCCTGTCATTGTGTCCCTTATAGCGGTCGCGACACACGCTATTGTCCAGTAACGCGTGTCTGGTCCGAGTACGAACACACTCACGCATTCACACTGTTCAAAAGTATTCCGTACCGTAGTCGAACGTGATCTCTTCTGCAATGTGATTTTGAAAAAACGAAACTGTAGAATCGTATACCCTACCAAACCGGAACCGATCGGTGGAATTTGAATAATTTATCTTGGTTTCTGTAAATTGGTGCGCGTCATAATTATAAACGCACTCAAAAGGCAAACGAAATGATCGAGCACTTTTGTTTCAGCAGTCAACCTAGCGCTCAAGACACGTCGCAGGCGAAGAGAAAAACGATGTAGAAAGCGGAATCGAAAAGGCAAACGTCTTCGTCCGCAGTTGCGGAAAAACCGACTTTGGGCCGGGTCAAAATTATAAACGCATTTTTGTCATGATTGTAACAAATCAAAGAATTATGGTTTTTATGGTAATAAATGAAACCATTGAAAAGTGCATGTTTCGAGGCTTCGGAGCACTCACTCTGGATTTCGGCGCGCAGCTCAAGATGCTGCGAGACAAGCAATAAGGCGAGGAGGAGTGCCGTGCGATTGACTAGCACGTCAGAGCCGGAAAAGCAACCGAGCGACCGGAAAACTTATTGGGCGCAGCGAGACATTCGCAGCAATCTCAAGCGTGGGAAGGCGGGATCGGTGCCGAAAGGACGGGAAGAAGGCCAAAATCGGGCGAGCGAGAAGTCCCCGGGTATTTCGGCTGGCCGTTGCACACGCATTATCGCCCAAGCGGATCGTGAACATGCTGCATTGCGTAGTTGACAAGTCTACCGTCTTGCGTGCACTGCGTAGCAACAGCTACATCAACTATGCTAAGAGCAAACCGACTCCAGCTCTCAAGCCTCTTCACAAAAGGCAAGGGTGGCGTTTGCCGAGCAACACGAGGGCAAACGGTGGCACTGGTTCCGTGTGGTGTTTACGGATGACAAGAAGTTCAATTTAGATGGGCCTGATGGCTTCCGTTTCTACTGGGACGACATGAGTGTCATGATATGGGTCGGGGTGAGCTCTTACGGGGAAACCAGTTTGATCATCCTAAAGGAGAAGTAAACGGCTATCAAATACCCCAAGACGCTGAGCGAGGGAATGCTTCTTTACCTGCAAGAACGTCGGAATAAAATGGACAATGTGACCCCCATTTTTCAACAAGATAATGCGTCCATACAATCTGCCAGGCTCACTAAAGCCTTCCTGGCTTCTAAGAATCTGGATACGATGCTGCGGCCAGCTAAAGCCCCGATCTCAACATCATTGATATCGTATGGGGCCTTCTAGCGTGCCTTTTTTCGAAAATGGTCGGCAATTCGACAAACCTGCCGATTAGATTAAGCAGACCAAGATTGAGTGGGTCAAAATCGACCACGCGTACAGCAAAAACTTGTAAGGAGTGTCCCGAAGCGACTGGAAGCAGCGCGCCCACTGAAAGGAGCCAAAACGGACTATCAGACTTGGTCAAATGAAGTGCGTTTATAATTTTGACCCGACCCAAAGTCGGTTTTTCCGCGACTGCGGACGAAGACGTTGCTTTTTTATTTCGCTTTCTACCTCGTTTTTCTATTCGTTTGGGACGAATCTTGAGCGCTGGTTTGACTGCTGTAACACAAGTGCTCGATCACTACGTTTGCTTTTTGAGTGCGTTTATGATTATGACGCGCACTGTACGGTGGGTACCACACATCCGGTGGATCCTGAATTGATCCCCTGTTGGGCTGTCCGCCCTACGGACTCGAAGCACTACCAGAATAAAATATCGGGGTGTTGTATTTGGTACAACGGTATTAATACTAGTTGAGCACCACACCGTGTTGCTTGACGGTTCGATCCCCTAAAATGCGTTAACACACAATTTTGAGCGCGCGCCCCTAAGCTTGCATTTTTCAACTGCAACAAGCACGGCATTCACAGATTTCGCGCAAGCTACCAAGATGACCAAGATGAAAACAACCACAGCTGGCAGCAAGCAGCGCACCGCTAAATTGTAAGGCTTAGTGTCGCATGTGCGAGTTGTGCTAGTGCTGATGGTACGCTTTGAGCTTGCTAGCGCGCGGTGGTTCTCGCGGATCTCTCTGCTACTCCGTCCGTGGCGCTGAAGGTACATTGTCACGCTAACGGTGTCATGAGTTTCGTGTCGTAATACGAGTGTGCTGTATCCAGGCTTCAAGGAAGGAGCTGTCGTGGAATCCGGAGACCATTGCGTTGGCGATCCTGGTGCGACACAGGTTTCCGGTAGCGAAAGCGGAGGGTCGGCTGGATCAAGGCTGACGCGAACACGAGCAGCCTTGCTGCGAAGCAGGCTCATGCATGACACGTCCGTGCGGTTAAAGCGGAGAAGCTCGCTCACCGTAGGTGTATTTATGTGCTCCTTGATTAGGCCTCAAGTGCTGGAATTGCGCGTGCGCCAGGCTGCGCATGCATTCAAGTTCAAGGATGCGAAGCGCGAAGAAGAGAAGGCGTAAGTAACTGTTCAAGGGTGAGTTGGTTCCAACGTATTGACTGTGGTGACAATACCTAGACCTAACATGTGTGCTGGTGGTATACCAGTCTGCAAGTGGTTTGGCTGACTCGCGTCAGGACGCGCGCGCGCGTCACCGCAAGCGTTCACATAGTGAAGCGAACGGAAGCTGCCCCGTCAATTTAAAAGACGCAGAGCCAGTAGAATGGCAGCGTCCCTGCATGCGTGCAACGAAGGAAAGTATGTTTAATGGCATTTAAAAAAAAGGGGGCTCTTTAAGTTCTTTGAAGCTATACCTGGCTACGACTGGATGAACATATATTCACGAAGATCTCACCTCGAGAAATACTGTTCAATCTTTCGTGTTCGTCGACCTGCAGCTACATCATTAACACGAATGCTTTCGACTATCATCTAAAAGCTTACCTCAGCTCGAATATCCAGTAGGCCGTCAGCGTAGAATTGACCTCTCACCTCGTGGAGTTCACACCTTCGTATCTTTTCATCGACAAGACCTGCGAGCATTCGTTTTACTCTCTCGCGCTGCGACGCTTGAGCCATCGCCAAGTAGCGCTCTCTTCTTCTACTTGATGCTCCGACAGTCGTCTCATTGCCGCTGCTGGTAAGTGTTTTGTCCTCAGTGCAGCTACCACCAGCTCGCAATCGTTTTGCAGGCTGGCATTCAATCGGATCAGTTGTACCCGCCGATGATTCAAGACACAACTTCCTTTTGTCTTCAAAAATGTAGAAGTCTCAGTCGGTGCCGACGCATGACGCAGTTGCAAAACGCGTTGCCGTCAAGAAGGCTGTGGAGCTTCGAGGCATACGACGCTCTTCGTAGCCAATTCACAGTTGTCGCGTTAGTCTTGCTAGCTCGGCTGATACCAATTGAATAGCTGTGCGTACGGACCGATGATCCGAGGCACAGCATTCTTGTTGTATTTTCCGACGCAGAAACTGGACTCGTTATTGTAATTCGACAGCCTCCGGTCGGACTTCGGATACGGGAAGAGTTCGGCGACGCGAAGTCTTCCTCCATCGGAAACCTTGTCGGCTGACGTCTTGCTGCTGACTCGCTGGGGAATAATCAACCTCACCGGTGTCCTGCGTAGGGTAAGTTTGACAATGATCACAAGGCAAGACTAGACGACTGGCACTCGCCTCATGCAATACATTCGTTTGAGCGCAGCACAGACAAATGTGATTAGTTTTTATCGAAACCAAAAATGCTTGAAGTTTGCAACTTCAACGCGCAGAGAGGAATCACATTTAACAGTGACAACAAATGAGAGATTTCACCGTGGCTTTAGCAATTTGTTGTGTGTTGGTGCCACTTCCTTCATCGCATTCACAAGATAACGCGCGGCGATTTCTGTCTGAGCGACGACCTCATGCATTCGCTGTTCCACGTTCAGAAAGAATGTGTACTTGTCTCATTATGTTGACATTTTTGCTAGCGACAAAGGTGCTGTTAGCACGAGGTCATCATGACACCGAGCTCTGGAAAGCGCTACATATGCAAACGAATCGCTAGGTATAGTAGCTGAATGAAATACGACCTTACTACACGTTAACCCTTGAACTTTGTGAAACGTGATCGCATAGGCAAGGCAAAGAGGGATACCTTCTTGGAATACGCTCAAGTCACTCGACTTCTTTCCCCAACTCAACTTTCTAGGAACTATAGGAACAAAGTTAGGCACATTTGGAATAAATGATGGTCCAACGTATAAGTCCGTGATCTGCACAAGAATTATTGGCAAAGCCATGTCGCTGGCAAAGATGGAGCCATATATGACGCCCTTTGTCCCATTACAAAGACCAGCAGATTGCTGACATGATGTCATTTGAGTTTTCTATGGGAACTCCCTGGTCAGGATCTCTTGACTACTATTGGCTCACCATATGATATGTGGGAGGAGCCCAAGGCGAAAGCCCATCTGGGGCAATGTCCCAGATTGAAGCAGCACGAAGATGCAACACTGGTGTCACTCAAAATTTCCAAGTCTAAGCGTTCCAAGTACACAATGTTCCAAGTACAAGTGTTTTAAGTGGCAGATGGTCAGGAACAAGTTTTCAGAAGCAAGTCACCAGGAACAATTCTACCAGGATAGAGGGTCGCCCGATATCTTTTCAAGGACTGCCTGAAAGGCCATGAGATCCAAGGATGTGCGAGATCGCTGAATGCGTGTGTTCTGGGCACACATACTGTAACCCAAGTCAAAGTCAAGGAAGTGAACGAAATCCACGGAAACGCAAGGTAGCTGAGCCTCCGCGTCAGATCCCATACTGAAATCAAGTTAAAATAAGCGAAGTGTTTTTCTCCCCACCAACAGATTTCAAATTAATATTCAATCAGAGTCTATTTTACCCTCAAGCACGCAAGTAGTGTGCCTGACGAAAAGAAATCACAGGACACCCAGGCTGATTGCTTGCGAATCGAGGCACGCCGGCTAACGACTAGCCGTCGTTGTTGTTCCGCTCTCTCAAGTCCAATTAAGTGGGGACCAGGAGCGGTGCTTCTGGAGTGAACCACTAATTCCATATTCTAGTCGGTTCATTTGTTTGCGCTGGTGTGCCATTTCATATTACAAATTTTGGGCGACTATCTGTAGTCGTTGCCTGAGGTCTTTGTGATCAATTTGTCCCGGGGCGGGGATGCTTGAACACGCTGGGGTTCGAGAGACCCGCGGGACGAAGTAACCCTCGATCTTCCGTGAAGGAGAACGCCCCTGTTGACTGTGTTTAGTGCCTTGCAGAACGCCTAGTAGCACGCTTTGCTCCGTACGTAGTAAGCCAAGTAGCGTAAAAGAAGAATAAACTTGATTAACCTGTTAGCTGTTCCTGTTCTTGTAGTCCTGTCGAGCACTCCTATTAGGCACGACCTCCCTTCTTTCTCCCAAGGCGCAGCACTAGGCACGCCCTCCCTCCTCGCGAGCGACACCCCTTCTCCACGACACACGCACGCAGTCCTTGGCAGCTTGTTGTCCAACCGAGAGCACGCCAACAGCACCACTCCTGTCCCGCAGCTTGACAACCCTTCTGCCCTTGGTACCCGCCAGACCTTCTTGCCACATGCCACCCGTCCTCGGCGAAGCCACGCCTAACTGCTCCTCCGTGCAGTCATCAGCGTCTGCTGTCCGATCTTGGGGCCGCGAAGATGGCGTGAGACCGGCCTTGCTACACCTGCCACGATCCAATACTGGCACTGCCGACTGTTGGCTCGATCCGCAGGCCAATGAGCGGGCAGTCCTACGAGTTCCTCTTGGGACACCTGGGCCCGTTCCCATATCAGGCCCAGATCCCGATCCGGGACAGATTGACTGCTGTGTGAAGGGATTGTACGTGGTTGGTGACTCAAAAAGTTTCCCTGCTTCAAAGGGGTGGTGCGCGTATTACTTTGTCTGAGCGCCTAGGGACAATTTGCCAAATGCCCAAGGATCAAACGCTCAATTGCGCTTGGCACGCGCTGCCCGTGTCTCTGGGCATTGATTAAACAATAAGAGACTTGTAAATCGTTTTGTTTCTTTTAAATTGTGGTTGGTGGTTATCTAACCTCGTTGATATAGACAACCCAGGAAAGGAAGTATCAGCACTAACCTGACTCTTATATTTCTCACTGAACAGACCAGGAACTGGTGGGTAGAAGCCGCAAAGTTAAACGTACCTTAAGTGGATTGACACAAGGAGCACACGCCACCCTGGAACAACTGTTCCAGGGGTACTTCTGACCGTCGGTGTTCCACGTAATGTACGTGGTGTACTTCGAACTCTGCCGGAAGGCACCTGCACTGTACACCTAGGGCGATCAAGGTTTCACCGCCTTGTCTCATTGCTCCATGTTGTAAGTTCGCGCTAACAGCAAGTTTAACATGCCTTGATACTACTCTATCCGCATTTGTATGTTGAGCTTCCTCCAGTAGAGCTTCAACAGAAGCCGACGAAATATCTCGCTGTTGTGCAAGACGTTTTAGTTGGACAGTGTGTTTGCTCAAACATGCACAATCGGTGAAGTACTGGATTGCAAGCTGCTATTGTTAGCTTTAGCAACATCGCAGTTAAGATACGCAATAAGCTTCGTTCCAGCAACCAAATCTGGCATGTGGTTTTCCCTGAAGTGCCATTTGTTAAACAAAGCAACGTCTTCTGGTATTTACAACGAAGGCGACGCAACGCAGAAAAGCATTCAGGTCAGACTTTCCCCTATTTTGGCTAGTCAACGTGCACACGTGGGGTATGCTTTTCTAAATTTGCCGTCGCATGTGCTGGACAGGGTTCTATATTTTAGATGTTGGAATCAATTACGAGAAGGTTATCACTGGGTCCAGTTGTGCCACGTCTCCTGAGAAGATCACATCCCTGCCACCAAAAGGCAAATGACGACAATTAGGCCAAATTTCCCGCATCCTCTGGTCGATCCAGCACAACATTCCTCACGAAATAACGCTGAATTCATCAATAATACCCCGAGTGGACATTGGTGTACTGCTGTTGAAGCCTTTTAGTGTTGTTGCCCCTCTTTTAGTGTCGCCAATGGGGTATAAGGAACCGAAAACGCGTTGCGTGAAAACGACTTCAAATCCAGCGCAGAACATATCGGTTGGCCTTTTAAATTAAATGTTGCTGTGCCGTTGATGTGCTAAAAGCAAATAATAGCTTCGATGTTCGCCTTGATACCCAGTGCTCGGCAAATACGTTGTGTAGATGCTTCATTAAATGACGATTCAACCAAATTTTCCCAGAAACTCCTTCTCCATGTATAATCAGTCGCATCGGCTCGCAGGCGCTGCTGTCTAGCGACGATTGGTAGCGTTTCCGCGACTAGGTCATTGCCAATGCAAAGGAATCCACTGCGAATCGTCCATCAGATCAGCAGTAGTGTTTTCAGATACTGGTAATGACTAGTCTGCGTTTCATGCTGAGAAGGTCGACTGCGATTGCGAGAAAGGTCTCGTTGTAGCATTGCCCCTGGACAAACATATTTTTTGACAAATCCTTTAGCTTTCTCAATATCTTCGTTGGTGAAGTTGTGCTTAAAACTCCATTGGTCGGCCTGAATATTGATTTGGTTATCTTTTGCGATTGCAGTTGACTGTGTCGACCTAATTACTTCACTTTCAGGCTCCACAAACAAGTATTCTGAAACAGGCAGTGAGTTCAAGACTTGACGTTCTCTAGTGCTGTTTAGATTGTCGATGTTTTGATGCCTGGACAGTATTAAGTTCGCCTCTTCTCTAAGCTCCGTGTTTAGTATTTTTTCCTGCTCGCGATTAAGCAGGTCTAGACATTCTTCGTCAGTTTGCGGTAGATGAGCAACGATCGCAACGACTTGTAAAGAAAAATCTCAGCAAAGCAAAAATTCGGGTTTGTTGAGTCGGGGGCTAGCCACGGCATAGGTCGTACAACCTGTGGTGTCGAGCGGAGCTTAATATATCATTCCGAATCTAGTCGTTTTAAGTACGTTGTATCTGGTTTTACAGCTGACGTTGTGTCAACTAATTCATACTTTTCGACGAAAGAAGCGAAGGTCATGTCAGCGAAATCGTCACCGCTCGGACGTGCCATAAACGCAGCTTCTATCCGCTCGATTCTGATTGCATCACCTTCGATTTGGCCTCTGCTGATCGCAAGATTATTCCAAGCCCTCTACTCTGTAATACCGCTGAGTGTGACGCATTACTTTTACCCTATCAACTTGCCTGGATTTACCATATAGAGGGAGCTCTCTCAGGAGAATAAAAATGCTTCCTGAGCACTTACCTCCATGGAGACGAAGAGGATCACCTGGATGTAGAAGAGCTTCAGCCACAGATGCTGGGCGATAGCATTCTTACCATGGCCCCCGTAGAGCTGGACCTGGGCCATCAGGAAGGCCGAGTGTCGATGATTCAGACGAAGACTCCGACGGACCCGCTGGCTCAAGTGCGAGTAAGAGCTCTGAATCCAAAGATCAAGGATCCAGGGACTCAGATCAACATCAGCGCAAGGGCCATGGCAAGAACAATCAGGGGACATCTCAGTCCAAGGCGTCCGACAAGAAACGCTCTACAATGTAGCGTTAGCGACTCTTTTCAAGATGGCGTGATTAGGCATATTCGAATCGGATCTCTTTAACCCTTGTAGCGCGGGCTCTTATTCTGTATTATACAGAATAAGGTTTTATCTTGAATAAAGTATTGATAGAAGATTGCCACCATTTATCTGTTACAAGCCCTCTGCGGGTTAAGGTGATGAAGACGCTGCAAAACAAGACAAAGACACTGCAAAAGTCGCCATAAAAGCTTCAATCTTGCCGCCAGCTGGTGTATTTGAGCTCTCCTATTGGCCATGAAATTGGAAGTAGCGTCAGTCACAACTGCCGCAATTTACCCCTCACAATGCCGATCGCTGCCGCCAAAATCGTGCCAGTCACACGTGGCATGCTGGCCACCGCTCCCCTCCAGCTTCGCCCACTAAAATTTTCGGCCAGTCCTCTACTAGAAGGAGTAGAGGAGAACTGGCCGAAAAGTTTGGTGGGAAGAGTTACCATGGAAGTTGTAAGTGCAGGCGGTGTATTCAATTATGGCATCTCAACTAACTGCTTTTCTCTCATGCGTCTACCCAGTCGACATCGTGACCCTCCCCTCGTCTTTCTCCTAATATTCGTCATCCAAGACTTCGCGCTTCCGCATCCTGAAGCGAATGTTCTTCCGCAGGTGCGCTGGAATCAGCGTACCGGATCCCCACACCGTGTGCCAGATATGGCTGCAAGTGAGTGTGTTGCCGGCTCCCTCGACACCCCTTAGCGCAACGAGGCACGTAACCCCCACGCAGCTGCTCCCAGGTTGGACAGTAAAACTTGCTCCCGTCACTCTTCGTGTTTGGGTCAGCAAGGCATGTTAGTGGCGTTTGTTTCTGTACTTGTTGTTGTTGTTGTTGGGAAGGTGGTGTTTTGCCGTACCGATCGACACCGACATCAGGTCCTCAGCGTTCTTGTTGGTCTACAAGGTCGCCGCGCTTACTCCCATCAGCTTACGATGCAATCTGCGCATGTACTACGCATGTGTCGACACTGGTACGCGGCAGTGCCGACCTTGTCACGCCGAATGTGACTATGTAAAAATCACCCGCCCCTTCAACTGCAATTCGCCTGTAATCGGCGCCATACAGAATTTGATTGTGCTTTACAAAGCTATTATGTAACATACAGGCTTACCACGATGAGCATGATCGAATATGTAAATCTGTATCATACGGAATAGTCATATCTGGCTCCAGCGCGGAGGCCGGCGTTGTAGGCATCGACACATCTAGTGTTAAAAATGAAGGCACTGTTGTCAATTCCCCATCCTAGAGCTGACTGCTTCTGGCCGTAGTTGTCTCTCTACAGCATACTGTTGTTGGCTCTCGGCAGCAGGATGCAGTTGGATCTCATCAACAGGTTCCGGGACTGGATCAGCTGCTCGAGAAGCAACGGTACCAACGACAGTCGACGAGGGGTTGGCAGTCGGACTCGTAGATGGCGCATGAACTTGCTATGGGTACTGCAGCAGCCGCGAACGTCTTGCAAACACCATCAGTTCCTTCGCACCTGCCAATCATTTTCCTTAGTTCACGCTCCAACCAACCAAACCAAAGTGCACAAGGATAACGTACCAACAAAATGGGTTTTACCACGCATTGCGTCGTCAAGCTGGCCAGTCACTCCAGACTTCACGTAAGTCAAGCCTCCGCTTAGTCCTTTAGGCTTCCGCGCCTTCCAGCTAGACTTGGACAGTTCAAGCCACAGAGCCTTGAACGTCTTCTCGTCTGGCGCAATAATCTCATTACTTGGTGTTCACGAGGTGGAGAGTGGCTGAGTAAGTGTTGACGGAATGTTGGGAAAGGGAAAGTTGCGCGAAATAAGCTTCGATCATAATTTTCAGACCTCTATCTGGTTTTTACTGTATTTTCTATACCGCATCGATAATCCCCGTCTATCTTCCCCTCGCACATCCGTAATGATCAGTTTCCCACAACCTTCAGTATAAAAACTTACATATGCGGTGAAAACAAGCGCTTCCAAACTTTTAAAATATTTTAACCTGTAATATAACTTATTCTGTATAATACAGAACACCGCGCTACAAGGGTTAATGCTGCTGCAATAACGTTTTTGAACCAAAGTGTGTCCGGTTCGGCCTTGCTTACATATGCAGCTGTATATTCTGCTGCTCCATATGCATTTCCAATCAATTGAATATCCATGTTAACAGGCCAAGCAGATAAAAGTGCTGGCGAATAGTTGTTAATCGATGGTAGTTCTCTCTTTAGCTGCACCTGCACCGCCGGAACACCATCATCAGCTTTGTCTACTTCAATTACTGTCCTAGATCTTAGCTCCTTTGGAAACGCAAATATACACTCGTCCCCCTTTTTCCTGCACGGTGAACTAGGAAGACATACATTTTGTTGGACTCACTGAACGACACGGGATAAATCACACTCTCATTCATCGACTCCAGAAAGTGGAGGTCTAGCCGACAGAATATCCAAGTTTGTGCATCTTTCGTTTGAACAGGTAGCACAGCTGCATTTTTCGAGTTCGTGTGCTGTTTGACAGAACAGAAATAACACGATCGACGTAGTTGGCTAGTTTAGTGCGGCCTATCTCACTCTCTGAGAGCTCTAACACGTCTGGCGCATCTTCGATCCAAAGTAATGCGTGAATGTGTGGAGAACCCCGCTGTTAAAATTCCACGCGCCACAAATAATCAACTATTTACCGAGTGGTTTTGCCTAACCGCATAGAACAATGTCGAAGAAGGCACAGAACCTCCTGTCAAAGTGACGAGCAGCAATGTCAAGGTTTTCATTTAGATAGCGCCGTCTCTGTTTAGCGCTGAGCTGTCGAGCTTCGTCGAGGGCTAACGCTGGATTACAAGCTCTAAAAATTCTGGCCAGATCGCGTCTGCCGCACTCAGGGTAAAAGAAAGGTTGGCCAACGAGATGGTAAGACTCTGTTTCCTATCATACTCATTAGATTGTCTCGAACGTTCGCCCAATACAGTCAACTTCCTTGAACACAGCAAAAATATGGTTTCAAAGAATTTTGCATTTGCATAGCAACATTAGCTTCATGATGTACACCTTCTGAGCTCCCATTTATATTGGTTCCATCTGATGTATTTGTTCCAGAGCGCTGGGGACTAACTCGGCGAACAAGCGCATCGATTTGACGACGCTGGATCAAGTTTAACAAAAAACTTAAAGTTTGGGTGAATCATGAATCGGTGATCATGCCATTTCTTGACACGAGCGCAGTATTCAGCTAGCTTATATTGGTGGCCTCGGTCTTCTACACCAGACAATTGATTAATACATCTTTCTCCATTTGGAAATAGCGTTGGAAAACAGTTCTGCATCAGCATGTCAATTGTGTATTCGTTAATTGGGTATGTTTGGCGCTGTAAATTACCTGTAGGATAGACAGGATGCCCGGCAGTAGCATTAGCCCCATCAGCTATTTCTCTACCTCCGTCTGAATATCAGATTGATCAGCCTGTAGTTCGAATGAGTCCTCGATGTCAAAACTGCCAAGTTCCTGAATGTTCTGCTCTAAAGCTGAGCTACTATTGATCGGGGAGCTGGCGGAGGCATCCCCTTGCCATGGTAGAAGCCCAGTGCTAGATTCCAGCAATTGCCCTGCGCTGGGGCACGAAGCCTGTAGGTCGTTTTCCTCATCATCCGTCAAGCAAATGCTAGGAACAGCAGTCTCAGGATCAGCATTTGCTAAGTCTAATAAGTTTTCTTCCGAGATCACCACATCTTTGTAAAGCGGGTTGTTTCCAACTAGCCACTGCACTACGCGCCGGCTAAGTCAGTTCGAACTTTGACGAATGAATAACCTTGCTTGTATTAGGATCTTAACAGTACTACCCCACATTTGGTCAGTGGTATTGGCAACGACAAAGTTACCTCCCGCACATCGTTCCAGTAGTTTACAGCGTTGTCTCTGGTGAACGCTTGCTGATCTCGGTACAGGTTCAAGCACGTCGTAAACGATATTCCCAGGCCAATCAAACGCGCTTCCATACGATTTAGCGCAGCCAACTCATCGAGTATGGCGAAAATACGAAATCCACTGCCACGACAGAACTTTGGAATTTGCCTTTTCAATCGAGAGGTATTGCAACGGCAACAAATCCAAATGAAGCACACGCCATCGCAATCCTTGCTCGTAATTGCCTCGAAGATGGGTTCACATACACCACTCGCGTTCTGATGTGGTGCAAGGTAACTATTTTTCGGCTCATAGCGCTTCTTCACCATCCGAGTTGCCTTAGTAAGCTCCCCACAGCTCCCGCAAATTCTAAGCAGAGAATCGTCGATCTCGTAAAAAAGGCTTTGTAAC
Source organism: Phytophthora constricta (assembly GCA_011947335.1). NCBI lineage: Eukaryota > Oomycota > Peronosporomycetes > Peronosporales > Peronosporaceae > Phytophthora > Phytophthora constricta. The sequence goes on from JAAVTI010000309.1 coordinate 61,024, forward strand.
ATGCGTTAGATTTCCTTTCCCCGTAGATTATTGTATACATGTATAAAGCCTACCTTGAACATCTGCATCTTGGTCCTCCCGCTCTTGATTCCACTCAGCACTCTTCCTGATTTTCTCCAGGCGTTCGGGGCAATTTTGAGCAGCGGTATTACGCTCTTGTGTCTCAGCAAAGCACTGCCAACGCGCAGCATTTTCAAGTTCCTCAACATCTTCTAATGGCGCTTGACTGCCCTCGAGTCCTCGTTTCTTGGTCTTTGCTGCGCCCGACGAGCTCTTCTCAAGAACTTTGATCGTCTTTTGTGCTCGTTTTGCCGACCCTGTTTTTTAGGCTTGGACTTGACCGTCTTCCTCTGCTGTTTTACCGATCGTTTCTTTTAAACTTCGCCATATCGTTGTTCGTGTAGAACTAGCAATGAATACGCTCACAGCCAATCTTGCCGAGTCAGTTAACAAGTATAAATCGACAACTACACGTTATTGCAGGCTTTCATGTATTAAGCACTGCAAACAAATGATGTCTGGTTGGTATTGAAGCATCAATAAGAAGGATGTTTCACTGCAGCACCCACCAACACAAAAACCATGGAGCACCTCCAGCAACATATCCCAGCGGTTGAGCACTTCAACTTTTCACATTATTCCATGGAATGAACGGTTACAAATCATCCATTTTGCATTCGACCTTCCACCTCGCACAAGCCCATACCTCCATGTATTCCACCATAGTGGTCAACAGCAGCTAGCGCAGCTTTCGATTCCACCTTCAAAACTATCCTAGTTATCTCCGTTAGAATGGCTTGGACATTGTACCGAGCGAACACGCCGCATAGAGCACACGCGGTCCCCTTGTAGTATGTCGATTGAGCTTCTAAATGACGCCACGTTTTTACTTCAATGTCAACGCAGCTTACACGTTGCAGCCAACAAAACGGCCTCATCTTCACAAACAGCTGTCATCGTACGCCGACGTCACTGACGAAGTCAATACGTCCCGCATTGAACGGACTGACAGCAACACCAACACACATCTGCTAGTTATCACAAAAACCAGCGGCTGCATCCAAAATGATCCAACCATGCTAGCTAGCCCGAGCCACTCGAATTGCCAATCTCAGATGCCACACGCAGCGCCCTTGTCTCCCTTTTAGTACCTCAATCGTTCTGCTAAACGGGCATTACGATCCAAGTTGCGTCCGGCAGCAATCATCGCAGCTTCGAGGCTAGCACGGCCCGGAAGTTACAGTATCCAACCAAAGAGAGTGCATCCCCGGAATAACCGCCAGCGGACGTCACCAACAACGCTTCCGGTAATGAACGGGCGTCACAGCACCATCAGCCCACTATCACTAGTTACCTCTATTAGCTGCTCCTTCCGCAATGCATTTCAGCCATGCGGACTAGCACGAAACACCAGCGACGTGCAGCTTTGCCGCCACGTCGAGAAAATTTGGTCTCTTTCCGGTATGCTCATGCCTTTTTTTCTTAACTAACGCCACGATCCAAAGTTTCGAGCGTTTGAGAGAAAACCTAACTTCAAGACTTACCGCCCAGAAGTTGCGAAACCAAATACGCATCTGCAAAAGCTGTCGCTGCACGTACGCTGTCGACATCGATGACATCAACACGTCCGGCATCGAACGACTGTGGCTTCATCACCCACATAATATTACGTAGCACAACCCGCAGGGACTGCATCAATGCTATCCAGTAATGCTGGTAGCTCAAACCACACATGCTGTCCAGCGACGACAGCACACATATCCTGTTTGCCTACTTGATAGAATCGAGATAGCTACCCAACGCTCTATTTACGTCCTACAATTTATCTATGTAGAACGAAAGCGTGCTTGAAAAACGGCGGCGTAAATTCACTTAAAATGGCGACATAGCATCCCGCTTCCTCATCATATTGCGCAATCAAAGACAAATGAATTGGCTGGCACTACACAGAAAAACGCTTCAAGTTGCAGCACCACACAAGCACTGTCACAAACAACGTGAAAGGTTAGCTGGCGTAGTCAAGCTTACCCAAATAGCCCAATTACCGACCTGCTTCTTGGTCCGCGTTCGGGAGTAGCTAAACGTTACAACATATCTCCCCATTTACATTCCACCACTCGAGCAAAGCGTTTGGATCGCAGCTATGGTTGGCGAACCGCGCTAGGGATCCTTTGTGTGCTGCATCGACAACCTCATTGCCATTTAGTTGTACACCGTAGTAGTGCCTTGACGCGTGCAACTCCTAAGGCACAAAACATTGCAAGCACGTTTGTCTAATCAGCTAAATTAGATTTCCACTACTTGTAGGGGTCAAACAAAGATACATTAATGGGAGCTTATGCAATGGCCATCAGCTCAATCCGATAAGGGACGAGGAGAGCGGTGCTCCGAATGGTCATGCAGTCAGCCCCACTGATGCAACGTCGAATCAACCCGAGGGCCTGCCACCATGTTTGCCGACAGTGTGGCCACCGACTCCTTGCAGAGCCTGGTGTAGGTCTTGAATGCGTCAGAAAACCATAGGCCATGGAACTGGATTGTGAGTGCATCTGTGCCCGATCGGTACATATGGGTGGCCCCACCGGCGCGTAGAGAGTGCGAGCTGAAAATGCGTGGATCTTGGCCGGTCCTAGCAGCAGCTCGCTTGGTGGCATCTGCAACATCGGCCATCGCGATACCGGCCGGCTTTTCGTGACGGTTCAGGTACACTGCGGCCGGAAGCTCGGCAGGTAGGTTTTTCCGAGCCTGAAGGAGAATCAGGGCGCCAAATACTGGACACAAGAATGGGTGTCCAGAACGCGACAGCATTGTTGAAGTAGGGGGGCACCTTGGTTTGTCTTGGAATCGACGAGACGCATACACACAGATTGGGCATTCAGAGGTGAAAGCGTTGGCTGGCCCGCCACGTCCAGGACTGCGATGTCTTGTGATCGGACTGCAAACCACTTGAAGGAACTTCCAGTGATCGCCACTATTTCCGGTCGCCTCAAGAGGAAACAGAACGCCAGGCACATGACCCCCACAAGGCTTGCTCAAAGGGCTCAGTCATTGAGAGGCTGTGGAAGCACGCCTCTAGGAGAGCGATCGACACTGGTGCTTTTCACTGCGGTGGTGAGTCGAGGCGGCTGATTCCTTTGAGAAGCATGCGGATGTGCGGGTGTGCAACGGGGAAGTCGCGACCGGCTGCCGCGAAGAAGTGCCGAACGCCTAGGAGAACCGCCATGATCGAGTCAGTGCGAATTGGTCCTCCGGACCCTAAACCAAACTGGAAGCCGTGAAGAATTTAATCTGAAATATGTTGCACTTGGTGAGCGAGAGGCACACCTGTCAGCGAAGGTGCGAAACCGTAGTGTGATGCCCAAACCGTCCACTTGGTCAGCGATCGTCTGCATGATTAAACATGGAGTCAGCAACGGAGTGAGCGCGGAGATACGCAGCCAGATGTCGGCCAGACCCTGAATATCGACCGTCGGTGGCACCTGCGACCAGCCAGGAGTTAGTAATGAGAATTTGGGTGCATATGATGAGTTAGCGGCAATGCGGGAGCCTACGTCTGCGCGATCATTGTCGACACCAGCTACGTGAGATGCAGAGAAACGGAGCCGAACAAAGTTTCCTACCAGCTTAGGAGTCGGATGATCACTTGTGCGCCCGGGTTTCGCGACGAGAGCTTATTTTGCCATGCCACGGCAGAGGTGTTGTCAATACGGAACTGAACATGACACGGACGACCGTTTCGAGGGACACCGGAGCCCCATCGAGAACCCCAAGCGTGGGCCTCTATTAGCTGCTCCTTCCGCAATGCATTTCAGCCATGCGGGCTAGCACGAAACACCAGCGACTTGCAGCTTGTCGCCACGCGAAGATACCACGCGGTAGATCTCGTCCGGTGGCAACATACAACATCTCGCGAATCCATAGTGCAGCCACGCCTGCTGCAGGAAGCGTGCGATCGGCACTTCTTACCTATTCTTTTACGCATTTTACGAGCCCTTAAACTCTAACACGTTGACCCTGACGTTAGGGGCCTTAGAAGGAGTTTTAAGTACACGAGAAGGGGCAGCCAAATTGCTAAAAATCGCCGTTTTATCTCTTTTCTTAGACTGCGACAGTATATCCCGATTTCCCTGTCTGACAAAAACGAGCCTCGGTTTAACGGATGGTATCCCATCTTATTTCAATTTCTTCTATTTTAGCCCCTTCCATTGCAATCCCTTCGCTCTCTCCTGTGGCGAAAACTGACACAGTTGAGAGCTCTCCGTTTTCTCCACTCCCGGTGCCAACGACAGCAAGTTACAATTTATTGGGCAACTTCGCTGCCGCTCCAGCCTCAAATGATAAGGCTGGGATGTCTACGCCAGTACAAGCAGCCAACACGAGTGGAAATTCGCCGTTTTCACCGGTTGCTACAGACAAAAATGATGTAGACGCGTTCGGTGATTTTAGCGCTGCTTCAACTTCGACTGAGAGTGTTTCGACGTCATTCAGGCCACCAAAACCGATGGAGGTCCCGGCGAGTTCTCCGTTCTCGCCATCATCTTCCCCCGCTTCTGCCGCACCCGTCAGTGAATTCGACACGTTCGGTGATTTTAACGCTGCTTCAGGTGATAGCGCCACGATGACGATCTCTGCTCCAACATCAACGAAAAATGCCCCAGAAACTCAACCTTTCTCGCCATCTCCTTCTCCAGCTGCAGCCACAGATAACAGTTTCGACACATTCGGAGAGAATAGTGCTGCTCCGGTTTCGAGTGACAGCTCCACGCAATTCTCAATGCCAGGAGCGACGAATGTTCATGAAAGCTTACCGCTCTCACCGACACCTTCGCCTGCTGTAGTACCAGAAAGCAGCTCTTCCGATGACTTCGACTTCAGGGCACCTGTATCAAGTGATAGTGCCGAAACCTTGTCAACACCGGCGAAGTCGGCGGAGGCTTCTGTTAATTCGCTCTTTACTCTAGTCGCCAAGGACAACAGTGAATTTGATTCCTTTGGAGACTTCATCATCGCCCCAACTCCCGCTGACAGTGGGTTTGAAGCATTCAGTGATTTCAGTGCTGTTCCAGCAAGGACGGATAGTGCTGCAGAGAAAGACACGACCGCATTCTCGCCGTTTTCGCCGACAGCTTCTCCAGTTGCAACAACGGTAAGTAACGGATTCGGTAAGTTCGGTGATTTTAGTGCTGCTCCATCGGCATCAACATCAAGTGACGGGTTTGGTAGCTTCAACGCGGAGCCGGCGAAGTAACTTTAGCTGAATAATGGTTCACAACAACTTAACTCAGAATGATATAATGTTCAAAGCCTCCGCTGACAGTTTTAACAAACTCTCAGCTTCGGTGTGTACAACTTTGAACTGGGTATACTTTAATACCAAAAGACGCACAACACAAGACGCAGACTCCACAAAATTATTTTTATAGAGCCATTGGCGCCTTCCAAAACCTGTCACGCACGGTTTAATGACACCCTAACCCTAGCATTAAAACCGTATAAAAGTCGCATTAAACGGGTGACAAAGAGGTCTGGTTTGATGACATCGAAAATCGATGTTACCAAACTCACCGTTTAATGAGAATTAAGCGTTTAATCGTGGCCCCTCATGTTGCACCTGTAGAAAAGTCAAACGTAGAGTTTGTATACCCACCCCTCGTTTGAGAACGATCATCACTCAAGCAATCACTCCTGTAAATTTGAAATTGAAGCCTTCGATCTTCTAGAGGTGCTAGCCGCTGCGGTTTGGCGCCGCTTCCTTTGGGCTTTGAGCGCGAAAATCCTGAGCTTCATTCCCCAATTCGCCGCAGTGTCACCAAGCCCCCACATCCTTGGTACGTCCGTCTCGTAGGGGAGTGTACGGTACTAGCACAGATAGCTGAATATGACATACTCCTGGCGCGTGTTTTCAATCGCTTTGTAGACCAACCAGTGTCCGCGAACTCCACACCTCGTCAGGTAAAGCAAAGTCACCAATGTGTGGGGTTTGGATCGCTGACTGCGAGTCTGTATGCATGTTGTTGATGTGAGTTAGCAATGTCTGGCAGGAATCAAAGGCGCCCGCTGCTGGTGGATCTTACCAACCACGCCTTCCAAAGTCCACTGAAACGCTTAAAGGCCAGAAGCAGCCCTTCATCCCGAGAGACGTACTCGCCGACAAGTCCACCTGTCTTGCACATAGCTCCCCGTCGAAGTGTGTATCCGCATGGTTCGATTCGCGCCCAGGGCTCGTTGTTGGTCGACGCGCGACGAGGCACAAACTCCCGTGCGAGTACGTCCTGTGAAGCCACGTTAATGAGCCTCCCCATGACTCGTCTTGTCCGCCGACACCTGAACCTCCTGGATTCTCGTCATCGCCCCGTTTGACGGTCGCATCGGGGTTTATTGACCCCGACCCCGACTACCTAAGCTATCGGTCCAGCCAAACCACGGCCGATGCGACTTGTGACGACTCTTCATCTCGCGACTGTGGGTCCACCACAGCAAGCGAACAGTTTTTCTTTCCTCCTGCTACACAGGATGAAGGTATCGACCAGGAAGAGCTGCAATCGCTCGAGTCAGAAGGATTCGCTGTGTTGTACAGCACGAGCGAGCAAGCTGTACGTGACTCGTGGGTTTCAGCGTCGTGGCCGTCGTTCGTGAAGGAGTTGCGCGACTACTTCAACCCGTGCAAGTGGACGTTCGCCGCCGTGAAACCATCCCGTCCATGTTCGTGCTCGGACCGGTGCTGCGCCCTAACGTGTGCCAATGCGATGAAGAACCGCTTCTGCTGTGAGGAGAACTGCGCGGTCAGAGGAAACTGTGGCAACGATCTCCACGAAGATGGCAACCTCATGTTGAGGCGCCACCAAAGGACCAATGAGTACGGGGTGTTCTGCGACAGGTGGATCCCCGCTGGAGAAGTCGTAGGGCAGTACCTGGGTCATCTCCAGCACTTTGGTCCGCCCTCAGCAGAGCGGGCGGTCAATGGTGGCTACAGGATGGAACTCGATACCAAGTCGCGCGATGGCAAGACCCTTGGGATTGACGCAATTTGTCAAGGCGGGAGAATGAGGTTTGTGACCCACTATTGCAACCCTAAGGCGCGTTTTCGCGAAGTACAAGTCGGTATTCACCTTACTGTAGTAGCCGAGACGATTCGGGATGTGTGGCCAGGAGACGAGCTGACGATGTGGTATGGCGAATCGTTATGGTTCATATGCTGGTGTGGCTGGTACGGGTGCCAACACCGGCATCTGCAGGACCAAGTTGTGCCTTGGGAGTGACCGATAAGGATCGTCGTCCAGTGTGCGTAGTGAGGTTTTTCACTTACATTTACAAACGTGAGGTCAATAATTCATCGAGGTTTTAATTTGTTGAGTTCTTCTCGCGGTCAGTCGCGCTTCTAGCAGAAAGAAGGGAGTCGAAAATGGCGAAGGTGAGAGTCCGACTTTAGTGGGTTTTGCGAGGCTTGCTCCTAATGGCATTGGGGTTCACACGTCGTGTCAACAGGGCCGGCGCTCGGGGTATGTTAATTACACAGATGAGGAGTTGAATCTGCTGTGTATCGTTACTGGTACCCTTAAGCCTCTATGGAAGAACCCGTGGGAGAGGGCAGGGATGATTTACAACAGGATCCGCCCGATAGACTGGCCGTCCAGGGACTGGGACTCGCTCCGGTGGAAGTTCAAGGCACTGTACGGCATAAAGAAGCCGACAGGGAGCGGCGAAGTGCCTAGCTATGTTGATGAGGCGAAGCAAATTCACAAGAGTATGGACGATTTGACTGCCAGCACGATGTCCTACGACGGTGCCGATGTCGGGGGCGACGACAGCTCGTTGTTGAAGGCCGTCTCCGATGCACTTCGAGCGAAGGCCTGGAGGAGACTGCCGATCGTTTGGAGGCCAGCACGAATTATGCCAGTCTGGAGACCGTCGATGCTCCAGGTGGTCCCATAAACGACGCCTCACTTGTGACAGCGGATGATGAGTGACCAAACTCGGGCCCGGTAGCTCACGAGAGTCGAGGAGCAGCACCACCGCGTCTCGTAGGAACGATAGTGAACTAGCACGCGGAGTTCGACGCCCAGGCCGCCGTTGACCTCGACTTGTCGGACCCGCAGCTTACTGACGTCGCCGAAGAACCTAGTGGGGAGCACCTACAAGGTGACCAGTCCAGCGTAACGACGGCCGAAGAGGAAACACTTCCACAGGGAATAGCAGTGATCATGCCTCCTAATCAGACTGCCACCACATCCACACCTAAGCCTCGTGGAAAACGACGTGCTAAGGAGCTGCTACCGACTGTCGCGTCGCCGGAGGGACCGCCGCTATCTAGGCTTCCGTCAATGGTCGAGGCTGACACCGTTGAGCAGAAGCGGTACAAGGAGCTAAGCGCGTCGATTGCAAGGTTGGGGGTTCAAGACTTGCGGGTGATCCGAGACAACCTGGAAAGGCTCAACAAGAGGCCTGCATGCGAATCGTCGGCGTCTACAGCAGATGGAAATTTTAACAAAACTAAAAGAGCCAGGGCTAATCGCAGGCTTTCCGACATGGAGAAAGAGTTCGCTCAAGTCGAACAACAGGATCAATCTGGACGCAGTGAAATGCTGGATATGCTGCTCTTTTCAGGCAGGAGGCGGATCGGAAGTCTGCGGCCGACGAAGCACGCCGACAAGATTTGCATGAGGAGCGCGCTGCAGCTGATAAGAGAGAGAGGAGCGGGACCGTGCCCGCCGTGAAGAGCATTTGGCAGCAGAGTCGCGTCACAGATACAACATGGAGGAGGCGAAGATGGTCAGGGAGGAGCTAGACAAGGAACGCGAGGAGGACCGACGTCGCTACGAAGAACGACTGGAGCTGGATCGATCAGAGGCTCGCCAACGCCATGAGCAGATGATGTTGTTGCTCGCATCGATGCAGAAGCACTGAACTGTAACCACAACAAGATAAGAGCGACAAGGTGACCAGTCTAAACGCGAATGGAATTCATTTTTATTGTCTATCGTGAGCACCATAAAGGAAAGTAGTCCTGATCTGACTAATGCCCACCGATCGCACTCTGTAGTTAGCTAAGCGAAATATGTTATCCAGGCGTCGCGCCCGCTTCTGCTTGTCTGCAGGTAATTACAGCAACAATCTCTTGTAAATTTTCTCCATGGATCCCATGCCCCACTCCGCGCCTTGTCGGACCTTTGTTATTGCCGTAGACATGGCTGTTGATGCAGCTCGCACAGATGGAAGTAAACCCTCGAGCTCTCCCGCCTTTGGTGGCGTCAATATTCGTCCGGTCATGCCATGTGAGCATGGAAAGGCACTATCTGCCAGAACTCCATGTCGCTTGTCTGGGCACAGTTCCGGGTCCATGAGGTTGTCACGGAACTCCACGCAGTTCTCCGAGTCATTCCAGCTTCCTGGGCAATTATGTTTTGCCCAGACTATTAACCCGTCAGCCCCAAAGCATAACGTGCCTGTTACGTACACCGACTGCAGCCAGCCATTGTAATATGCATTTTGTTCGTCCGAGATGGATGGCTGAATCACCTGCACACACACAAACAACGGACTCATCGTATTTGATATTTTCGAGCCTTTTAAAGCAAATCCAGCCATAATCACACCTTAAAATTCTTGCCATCAATAAAGCCCCCACGAGAAATGAATCATGGGTTGCTTTAAAGCTACGAGCTGAGCCAGTGCACGTTGTCTAGCGAGGGAAGGCCACGCGATTCGAGCAGGTTCAAACTGACGCAAACATTTAGCCAAAGCCGCTTCGGCGGCATTCAGCACCCTGCTGATGACTGCTGGAGGCGCGCCAAAGGATAAACACAAGTGGGTGTTATGCATCGAGCCTACGTAGTAGACCAAAACCAATCCAATCACTTGATGGAGGTGTCTAAATCTTGGGGGCCTTCCCCTCTGAGACTCAGGGTAGGCATGGCGTAGAAATCTGCAAAGCGTTCTAATAGCACTTGACACCCACATCTATAACGATACCACATGGTACATGTTCCAAAGAGGTTAGTCGCATTCAATGCTAGCAGGCACAGAACACCAAACTGTTGATGAAGTTCTTGTCTGTGCCGCGTCGCCACAGCTCCATCCAGTCGGACCTCTCCGGGTCGGGGGGCAGTGTGTGGTCACGTAGTGGCGGACACGCAACAAACGCTGCCTCTCCAACCTCAACAGCTCATCTTGAACTCTCCGTCGCAGCGCGCGCCAGATATACAGTACCCTACGTCGCGACCGGGCCACTACGCACAGACACACTGAAGTCGCCTCCGTACCTTCCAACTTCCATACTGAGCAAGACGAACGACTCCTCAAGATTTTCCCGCGCTTACATATCCTTGAATTTTTGAATTATCGGAATAAATTTTGTCCACTTTGAGATTGCCCCAATTTTGAATTCCAATGGTTCTGTTATGTGCAAGTGGGCTGCGGATTCGGAACGGAGAAAACGATTAATGTACGTTTCGATAGTATGTTTTAATGCGATCTGTTCGACAGACTTTAATAACACCACAGCCCTAGCATTAAACCTGGATAAAAACTGAAGCATAAAACCGAGTGTGACACGTTTTGGAAGGCGCCCATTTGAGATCAAATTGTGACTAAAGTCTGGGAAATTTTCGTTTTCTTGCCCTCTGTTCGTGAATGTTAAATGCGACCCAAACCCACATTCAAAATGAAACCGACCCTTGGTAAAACTAACGAGAAGTAAATCTAAGTCAGTAAATCCGAGTTTTACGATTGTAAGCCCCAATTAACAAGCGTTACCGGAAAGGAGGAAAAAACAGTATTTTTATGGCAATCCCATTTCAAAGTATTCCGGTTAGACCACCACTAAAGCAGAAACATGTTGTTAGATATCACGTACGTCTGTATTCGTCGACGGTCCGTGACGTTTTCTGATGCTTGCCACACCTAAATACGACATATTATCGCGGGTCCCAAAATTCTGGACGCAGTTTGCCGATGGGGTTACCAGCAAGATCCACAATAGTGCGGCTCCAGACGAGTCAGTATTGGTTGCACGGTTGTTCACTGCGAGACCGCAAAAATGTCGCCTCGGTGCGTGCTACCTTTTCGGTTAGTCGTTATGTGCTCCCTCGAAATCGACTTAGAAATGCCTTCTGTGCTGGTGATCTCTTTCCCCGTTTCGCTCAAATGATTCCGTTCTACCTTCTTGACGTTCTTCAGAAGCAGAGTCCACAACATCCTCGTACTGGCTAGCATCAACCTGCTCTGGCATCAAGGCCATGCGTGCGTGGCTGGATGCGTCTACTAATGGACCACCCTGTTCCGGTGACGAAACCATTCGGTAGACACTGCCATGTGCGGTGGCCAATCTATCGTTCAGCTCTTGCATCCGCTCATTCAGCGCTTGGCATCGACCTTGTAGTCGAACAATTCCCGCTGGCCTGTCCGCCGGCTTGGGCTTTCGCTGGTACTTCTTCTCGAATTGAGCCTGCCACACGCGGATTTGTTGCAAATACTGTCGCTTCATCTCCTGGGATTTACTCAGTTCTTGTTTTGTAAGGATGCCGATGATATGTCGTTGCTCCTGTGCCGCTTGTGTCAAACAGTCAAGCGTGGCTGTCACCGCTGGGTTTACTGACGAGAAGTAAGGGTGCACCAGCAATTCATCGAGGGACGCTGACTCTAGTAGGCTATACAGGAACTGATGTTCGGGTGACCCAGCAGTGACTTTGCTGAAGAGATTTTTTCTCCATGAGAGCACCGCGAACGCGCAGTCCAGTGAGCATCTCAATCATAATATACGCCACACTTCGCATATCTTGGGATTTAAGATTGGCTGACAGCGGTAGTCGGCAAAATTGGGAATCGACGAGAATGCTGAAAGGACACACGATCAAAGCCAAACACAACAGTTTATGAGCTGGAATCAACAACAACGTATCATCCCTCATTGTTGCGCTTAAACGCACTTTTGAGACTGAATAGCCTTCATTGTGGCTACAGGTGGAAACCACGCTGCAATCTTGACACTATTGCCTCCGCATAAGAGCAGTGACGATAACGATAGCTGAAGTCACCCCAAAAGGACAAGTTCAGTAACCCAACCAAAGCAAGGGGAACACGGATGCAAGAAGTACCCCGCCACACGTCATTTCACTCTGCACAACATCAAAGATAAGTAAGTCGATCAACCTTGCTTTACTGTGGCCATTGCGTATACCTTGTGCAGTGCGTCGAGCCCACTGACAACCTGATACATATACTGCTTGACTGCCAAAGGGTGCAGCTGACCGAAATCCTGTTGAACGCTGCTGGCAGTCACTTATTAGACCCACTGGTTCTACTGTGAAGCCAACGCACCACCAGAGGTCACTTACCCTGCGAGGCTGCGGACGACTGACGCAGTTGAACGCATATAGATTCGGCCGGTGCAATAATGTATCGATTCGTAGGAAAATACGTGATGCCCTGCACCACTGTTGCCAGCACTATTGCAACGCCTGATGTCGTCTGCCAGCAGCAGCGTCATGGTATCCACCGGCGCTTTATCTCCTGCATTAGTTACAACATCAACTCGCTCGACTGCCATCATCCGGCAACTTTACTCAACAGCAGCGCAGTTAGAACACACGCTTGCTCTCCCAAGCTCTCGCTCAGACTACCCACGTTTTTCGATCCAGCGCCTTGTAGATTCGACCGAGACGTCCAACAGCAACATTATCTTCTGACAACGGGAGCCGGAACGGCTCGCCATCTCTACCACTGGAGGCAACAGCGCCTTCGCCATCAAAATGTTCCATCTCGTTGTTGCAGGTAGGTCGATGCTATCCGTTGGCGCACGAAACGTCGCTTTTCACCTCATTCGAGAACACCGCCCCCATTTATCGAGCCTGTGCATTATTTGGCACTCGACGCAACCCGCAGACGTTCAACGCAATGCAGTGCAATAATGGTCTGGCAGCCTCAGCCTCTGACGCCAATAATGGTCTGGCAGCCTCAGCCTCTGACGCCATCTGCCAACGACTGCAATTACTATGCTGTTCCGCTTCAACTCAGATTCGACATACATGGCTGCACCGGCTGATCTGTTTTATGATTGGTCGAAAGAGTGTCAGCCAATCCCATCGAGGACATTCGGAAGGGTGGAAAAACACGTCGAGTTGAACGTCGTCCTGGCACCGCACAAGTGAAGCGACCGAGAGAGACAAGCTAACGTTACAAGCTTCTGACTGCATTGACCATGATCAACAAGCCTGTGCGCGTGCTGAGCGAGCGCATCATGAGCCGCGGCTTCGAGCCCACGGTCGTGCGGCTGATGGAGAACGTGAGTCCAGTCGACGGGCGGGGAAGGAAGGACCCCAGTCGCATCACTCACCGAGAGATCTCGTGTCTGGCGTGCTGCTGCTGCAGGTGAACAAGGTGGTGCGGTCGCAGCCGGGCCTCATCTCCGTGGAGGCGCTGAGCGACGTCAACGACCACCACAAATACGTCGTGCTGTCAGAGGTGCGGCGGCGTCCATGATGACGAGGTTGACAAAGATTGGGTGCGACTGACGCCGTGTGGTGGTGTCAATACAGTGGAAGTCGATCAAGGACTACAAGGCGTGGACGAACAGCGAGGCGCACAAGAACTGCACGAAACAGATCGACGAGGTGCTGGACGTGCCCGGCAAGCGTACGACCATCTACAAGAAGCCCGACGAAGACATTTTCCTGCTGTAAACACAATGGGGACCAGGGAACCACGTCGGGCGAGCCAAGAGAGCACCATTACCGTCCTCCCCTCCGTACAAATGTCATGGACATGGCGATAATGTCCAGAAAAAGAGTAGGCTGACAGAGCTAGCTCGGTGGACTCGACTAATGTATCAACTGGTTGCATCTGCTATAGCGACGCAGCACTGCATCCGAACGTGACCCACCGACACAATCCCATAGTACTGAACCGTCGGTTTCCGGTACTTTACCTGCACGCAACTTGCAATAGTCCGAGCTGCACCATGCGGTCCACCCCGAGAACGCCTAAGCGCCAACATGACATTTTGTCTGCTGCACGGCTAGGGTTCGCATAGCGCAATTTCCTGTCATATGGGTCAGCGTTGCGTATCTGCACCACGTCAATGGAACGCATTGCCAAAAGTCGCTGCATCCAGCGAGCAGATCAGAAAAAATCTATCTACAGAACACTTGGCTGTCCTTGCCACGCTATTGAGCTGGCAACTTGCAGGAAGAGTTGCATACTTCTCGCATCATTATTAATCAGCCATCCAACCCATTCGAGTGAAAAAGTGCCCATTTCCTTGCCTCCACTCCTGCGTCTCCATTCTTCATTTCATCCAATCCGCATCCAGCAGCTCTTCTCTATCGCTGCGTGCCGACAACAACAACAGCAACCAGCAGAAGCGAGGCGCGACCAGGCGACGACGCTCTCTACATCGCTCCCGCCACTCCGTCGCCCCGCCATGGACGCCTCCAGCCCGCGAGACGTCGCCCGAGCCACGTCCACCACCATCTCCAGCAGCTTCTTCGACTCCGGGGACGGCATGAGGTACCGCCAGCTGCTGGAGGAGCGCATGGCATCGGGCCCCGTCACCAGCGATGCGGACGGCAGCGTTCAGTCCAGTCCCAGGGTCCAGTCGGCGTCCAACGTGCTGGCGCTGGCGTCACGCACGCGCGGCGACAGCCTGTCGGCGTCGGCGCCGCTGAGACGCTACAACAGCTCGCAAGGCTTGATGCAGGCCGCACTGGAGCGGCAGCGCAGCGTGGGTGGCAACGGCGCCGCGGCCATAATGCACGCGGCCAAAGCAGCGCCCGAAGAGCGCTCGGGCTTCGCGCGTATTTATTTCGAGAACAGGAGCTTCACGTCGTCCACGGTGTTCAAGTTGATGGGGAATACGACGGTGCTCGAGGTGAGGAAGTCCATGGTCGCGAAAATCAAGATCCCGCTCGCGGAATTCAGCAACTACGCCATTGTGGTGGTCTACCCCACGGATAATGTCGGGTCGCTGTCGGCCAGGACGTTGAGAGATGAAGAACTGATTTTGCCGCTGGTGGAGAAACTCAATCACGCGAGGCCTGCCCAAGTAGTAACAGCGGATGATACGATTGGAACCACACGCGCGAGGCCCCAGCATCGCTCGCGGCCGGCAGTGAAGTTTGTACTCAAGGTAGGAAGTTGGCACTCAATGCGTCGATTACACCGTGGTGGTGTTTTCCTGATTTGGGTGATTCGATGAATGAACAGGACGTTCGAGGATCTCACCTGGATATTAACGAGAGCGTGGCGTCATCACGGCGTCAGGGATCAGATGGACAGGCAATTAACTTTCCTGTTTTGTTAGGAAAAGTATGAAGCGCGATCGCTTTTTTACCGTTTGTTCAATATGTGAGCTGACGCGCGATTGTGCTGTTCAGGGAGTTTACTCGGGATATCTCCAGAAGGCCAGTTCTCGGGACCCAAGTATGTGGAGGAAGCGCTGGTTTATCGTCAAAGGAGACCAGCTCCTATACTGCAAGTCAAATGTAAATCAGCAGGATGTGACGGCGATTAGTTTGCTGGGCGCTGTTCTTGCTAAGGCTAAGCCTGAAGTGGTGCGTACTCATGTTACGCTGGCCGTTGTTTTACTTTGATGCTGATCGTGCTATGCTATATCACATATTTTTGATTGCTTAAATACATCAGCGGGTCCCATACTCATTCCAGCTCAAGACCCCTCGTCGAGATTATGAGGTAAGTACGGATTTTAGGATCCTGCCAACCGTTAATTTTGGACGTGTACTGCTTCCACATCAGGTGCTGATAAGTTTTTTCTGTTGTTTTAGCTATGTGCGAGTAGCAAGGACGAGATGGTTGCATGGATTCACGCACTCCACATCCAAATTGGCCTTTGCTCGGAAAACCACCGTCTTTACGAAGCCGAGATTTGGATTACTGAAGACGTATGCTATGTGTCGATTTCTTCTCTTGGCGTTTGATACATACATATATTTAAGACTGATTTCTGGAATGATTTGGCTACAGGCTGTCACACGAAGCGAGCAAGAGGCGTATGTGCCACCTATGGCAGAGCCATCTCTTCTGGAGCGTGTGCTTTCTCGGGAAGACACATTAAAGCTCTTCCGTGACTTCGTGTACACAACTCAGTACCAGAGTTTGCTAGACACATGGATTGAGTGTGAACTGTTCCGTCGAAGCTGCATTGCACGCGAGAACGGGCTCGTAAGTAGCGCGGGTTTAGCGAGTCGACGGACAGCGCAAGACGAGTGGGACCACCTAAAGGCTATCATCCGCGCGATTCAGCTGCTTAATATTGTTCACGCCGACGAACTGAATCAGCTTCGGCAATCCTATCAGACGGAGCAGAGCAATCGGCGCCTCAGCATGGCGCTGAATAACGACTGCAACGAAGAGTATCCGCGAACAGAAGTGATCGTTCCGGTACAACGTAAGCTGTTTAAAGCCATTGAGGCGGGCCCGTTCCAGCAATTCCTCCTGCAGAACGGCTATCGCCTCTTACTGGAGCGGATTATCGGATGCATTGCATAAGTGGCGAAGTTCGTGAATCCAGTAGTTGTGAACGTGTTGCAACATATCTCAGCGAATGTAGTTGAGATAGATCGAGGGAGTCGACGAGGCATTTCGTCGCTGATGTCGTTGCTCTAAAGTGAATTTTGGCTCGAGCTGTACAATAGAGACAACGATCCACCTCAGTGCAACGTTCTTTCGATTGACTATCTTGAAAATCTGTCGCTGCCTGCACCAATTCTGGTTGAGCGCTAGGTCTTACGACGCGTCATGTGGTCGTAGATCACTACTTGCAGATATTCCTTCGTCTTGATTTCTGTTCTCGTGGAGTTGTCGCCGGGATTTGCCTACAGTGTGATCATTCCCCACACACGTAAGAAGATAGGACTCGATCCGCATTTCCAAGCAAATAACAAATTACCTTTGGGTCGACGTTGACAACCTTCCGGTCGCGCTTGTTCTTAAAGAGCAGCCCGGTCTCGCTGTCAGCGATCACTTGAAAATTCGGCGTCGAGTTTGACGTAGAAGTCTGCGTCTCCCAATTGTAGTAGCTCAAGTCGGAAGACTTGGGCAACAATTTCTTCTTTCGCTCGAAGTACGGCTCAAACGGCTCGTTTTTCAGACGCAGTGCGTAGTCAATATACCCACTAATCTCCTGCCCTTTAGCGTTTTTGTCTCGAATGAAGATAATGCACTGCATACGTCATAACGTTGCAAGTTTTCAGTTTACTAAATACATCAGACAGTCAAGCACTACAAAGCTCACCGTCAACTTTCCATTGCGCACCAAATCCTCTCTACTGGCCAATGCTGCCAGGAAAGGGAACTGCGACAAATCTTTGCCAGCACTCGCCAGTGGTTTAGGTGCACTAGTCTTTTGCGCGTTGCGCTCTCTCTCGGCCCGCTTCCTCGCCTCAAAGTCGTCCCTACGGAGGGTCTCGCCACTGCCTCGATAGCCCAGTTCCACTAACTGGCGAGCCAGCTCTTCGTCTTCGAGGTAGAACAGATCCGTCTCGCTCAGCTGCGAGTCCAGGTAGTCTTCGTACGTGGCGAACTGGTCCAACGACTCGCTCGCATACTGGTAGTCCTGGGGCTCGCGTTCTGTCGCCATCTTGAAGAGACGCAAGTGCAAAATTCGTAATAGTGTGTCAGTGACACTGTTGTCACTTCAAGTGGGGCCATCAATTCGCCGCATTTCACTATAAACCCCATCTCTGGTTTTGGAAAACGGCGTGTCGATTAAACTTTACCCGACGATAAATGCATTTACTACAGTGGTTATGTAACGTGTCTACTTGTCGTCACCCTGCACGCCGGGCTAAATCGTAAGCTCGCAGCGATTTCCTGCTTACTGGCCGGGTTCCACTTTCTTCACGCCGTCCTGCACACCTGATGGCCGTCGGAGGGGAACTGCCCTACACCGCGCCGGTCACGTCGTCTTCTGACTCCGTTCCCTATTTATTACTATCCGTTTACGTCCGTCCGTCCAACTACCAATATTCCGTCACTTTCGCTAGGCTAGCTCGCTGTCCTGGGCACTAGGTGCAACACACTGGCCGCTACCGATCGCTGTCGGCGTCGCCGTACCTAGTCACTCGGGCACCACGCGCGCTCACGCAGACCCTTACGTCGCAACCCTCGGTCGACTTGGAAACGCGCTGGTCTCCTACCCGCACACCAAGCCGCTCACCGCCCTGTACTCGCTCCGTCCGTCTGGCCTCGGTTCACCCCGAGCTTTCGTTCCGTACTGTGTCGTCAACAGTCAGCACACTCTGTGCCCACTGAAGACTGTCCTGTTTGCTCAACAGCCAACACGCTAGGTGCCAACTGGAGTCCGTCCGTTCCTGTTACGTCACTCCCACTCGCCACTGCCCGAACACTCTGCTCGTTCAGCGTCGAATTGGGAACTGGCCAGCTTTCACCGCTCTCTCCTTCGCCCGGTGAACAGCCGCCTGCTTCACCCTCATCTTGCAACTCTGCAGGATCGCATCCTTCTGCGACCTGCCTCACTTCACAGCCAGCTTGCGAATCACTGTCAGACTCGCTGTCGTGTCAGCTACCACTCCGTCCATCCGTCCGTCCATCCTGCCCGTGCTTCAACGTGCCGATCACCCTACACGGCTTCCTCATCACCAGGGTCTTCCACGACCCATCCGTCGTAACACAATTCGTCAAACGCACCAACTGATACCCATCGCTTCTTTCGCCGTTCGTCATGCGTTGGTCGCCTCCGGTCTCCTGTGACGGGACACAATTCGTACTCCAGGACATACTGTCCCGCTCGATTCCGTCGCCTACGTCTCCGACCTTCAGTCCATCTGTCGTTCATGCCATCCGTTCCGCCCGAGCTTGCGATCGCACCTCGTCTTCGTTTTGCTCCAGTGACTGTCTGTGCTGTGTTAATAGGAGCCGTCGTTGCTCATACAGGCGTTCATGTCGTCGCGACATCGTACCCCAACGTGCCTTGATTTTCATCGTTCAACGCAGCCGTGATATGCGCCGCTACTTGCTCAACAATGGCTCGGAGTAGTGATAGCTCACTAAGAACGAAGAGTGCGCTATAATTACTTCCGGCCTTCCCGTCTTATCCTCACGCTGCAACAGGAAATTGTCATAGCCCGCGGGTTCGATGATACGCATCGGACCCATCCACTGATGTACAAACTTAGTTGCTTTAGCTCCTCGTGGCGGATTGTACACCCACACTCTGTCGCCAACTGCAAACGTCCGCTGCTGTCGCACCTTCCTGTTGTAATAACGCGCTTGGCGCTCCTGTTCTTTCTTACGTGCTAACTCCGCACACTCGTGACTTCGTTTCATCGTCCTCAACAACCGTGCATGATACTCCGGAAGCTCGCCAGCCTCCGTCACCTGCGTCTATCGCATCAGCTCGTTCGGTGCTCTTAACCGCCGCCCCATCATCAGTTCGTTCGGGGACAACGCTACTGTCGAATGCTTTGCAGAGTTGCACGCATACACTGCAAACTTGACCCATAACTTTCAGTCGCGCTGCCGCTCGTCCTGCATGAACGTCGCAACACAGTCCTTCCACATGCGGTTAAATACGTTCCACCAGCCCGATCATCTGAGGTCGGTACGGTACCGAGTTGATCTGCCGTGCCTGAAGCATTATCACTAACTGTTCGATAACGTGCCCTGTCATCTCGGGCGCGCCGTCCGTCAACAACTCGCGAAATACGCCGACCTTCAACACGATCTCTTCCATAATAAAGGCTGCTACATTTTCCGCAGTGTGTTCCACCAGGCTCGTTGCTACTGCATACCTCGTGACGTATTCCAACGCCGCCACAACATATCGATGTCCACCTTCTGCTACGGGGAACGGTCCAGCAACATCGAGTGCCCACCGGTCACCGACATCACCACCGCGAATGCTGCGCAAGGGAGGAATGACCTCTTTCGGTCTTGCCTTCCGACTGCCGCACTCTTGACAACCTTGCACCCATTTTTTTACCGCGCGTAACAATCCTGGCCACCAGTAGAGCTTTGACACTCGTCCGTACGTGTGGGGTCCTCGTAAATGGCCTGCCCATACTGATCCATTCATGTCCTAAAACACTGCTCCCCACAATGCTGGAGGTAGCACTACTTGTCGTCCTTGCTTGGTGTGAATGATCACCAGTCCGTACATCCGCTCCACTTTCATGCCCTGATACGTGCCCGCATCGATCAATTTCTGCACTAGTCGACTGGTCTGCTGCGCATCAACAATGTCGTCGTCGCTCAGCTGAAGCGTCGGCTCTCCTTCAGGCGGTTGCGCGTCACCGTCATTATCCGTCTCCACCATCGTCTCGCTGTCCACCGTCACCACCGTACGTTGTGCCGCCTCGCTTGCCTTTGTCTGTGGCGAGCTCGCTCCCGTCCGTCGTGCTGCTTTGTCCGTCCGTGTGGGCTTACGCCCGTTCGTCGTGCTACACTGCCCACATCTGTCATCGGTCGCCGTTCCGTTTTCCTCGTGCTCGGGTCGCTTGTGGTTGTCTTGGGCAACACTAGCGTCCGCAACTTGCCATCCTCGCCTATAACTCTCTGCGTCCGTTGCTGCATCGAGCTGGTAGCCGTCACGTCCGTCGCTGCTGTCGCTGTCGGGTTAGTCTGCTGCTGGCGTTGGCCTGTCGTCGCCGCACTAGATTCGTCCGTAGCTGCTACGTGTAGTGGCGTCGCCCACGTCACTCGCCTGCCGTCGTGACTCGCGTGTCGCTCACCGCCGTGCACACCACCTCGCCGTACTACTGGTTTGCCGTGTCCGTCCGTCGTTGTTGAGTCTCGTCGTTCGCCTGCCTCGACACTCTCCGGCTGACTGGTCGACGCTGTTACCGCTGGCTGTACGACTCCGTCACCTTGCTTGTGATCTCCACTCGTTGCTGCCTTAGTGTCCGTCCGTCCCCCATCTCCTTGTCCACGTGCTGGAGCTCGTCGGGGCCGCCAACCGTCACCATTTGCTGCTGCTGTTGTCGTCCGTGCTTCCACTGTTGTTGTCGCTGCTGGCGTATGAGCTGGCACGGCCGACAATGTCACCGTCGCATCCGCCGCTACTGCCGATTCCGAGCCTGTGATCGTCGCCGCCTCGTCTTGTGAAGCTCGTCGTGCCTCTCGCGCCGTCGCTTCTTCTTCTGCTTCTTGGCTGCTCGTGTCACCGGTCGTGTACTTGCTAATTGACTGTCCTCCTCGCGTCTCAAGCTGCTCGTATTTGGTGCTGTTGCCTGCCACGGCGTCGTCACTGCCACAGACTCTTCCGCATCAACTGCACTCACTGCTGCTCCTGACCGTGTGGCCCGCGTGGCTGCGCCTGCTGTCGGCGTGTCATCCTCGCTTGCTGTCGCCCGGTCGTCCTCGCGTGCTGCTGTTTCGTTGTCTTCGCGTGTTGCACCAGTCTCTGGCGACGTACTTCTCCGTCGTCTCTGTCCTGTGCTTCTGTTACCGCGCTTCTGCCGTCCAAGTGCTACTAGTACTGCTGCTGGGGCTCGAGAGAGTGCATCTGCCACTACGTTGGTGCTCCCCGCCGGTGTATGATCTGAAACTCGTACTCTTGCAATGTTAGCGACCACCTGTGTAGTCGTCCTGCCAGATTGGGCCGTGTCATCAACCATTTCAACGCCGCATGGTCCGTCACGATCGTAAACGTCCTTCCGTACAAATAAGGCCTGTACAACTTTACCGACCATACGACCGCTAAGCATTCGAGCTCGGTGATCGAATAATTTGATTCCGCACTGCTGTTTACTTTACTCGCGTAGGCGATAGGCTGCCATCCTGCTCCCTGATCTTGCATGAGGCACGCGCCCAATCAATTTTGCTTGCGTTCGTTACCAAACGGAATGGAAGTTCGAAATCCGGGTAGACGAGCAGTGGCTTAGTTTTCAGTGCTGCTTTCACTCGTTCAAACGCGAATTCCTGGGCTTCCGTCCATTCCCACTCGCTATCCTTCTTGAGCAATAGTGTCATCGGCGCCATAATCGACCCAAATGACTCGACAAACTTCCGATAGTATCCAGCTAGATGTACGAACCGCTTTACTTCTACGGGGTCCCGTGGCCTCGGGAACTTCGTTACTGCCGTCACCAGTCGCTCAACTGGCCGTACTCCATCACAACTAAGCTCGTGTCCGAGATATTCCATAGACTGCGTTGCGAATGTGCATTTCTTAAGCTTTAACGTCAATCCAGCAACCGACAATCGCTCTAGTACACTAGCCAAATCCACAACGTGTCGCTCAATACCACCACGCGTAAACACCACGATGTCGTCCAAGTACATCAGACACGTCGTCCACGTTAACCTGCGTAACACTCCATTCATCATCCGTTGAAAAGTAGAGGGGGCGTTCATTAATCCGAATGGCATCCGTATGAAACGATGCAGCCCTTGTTTAGTGGTGAAAGCCGTCTTATCACGGTCGTCTGTTGCTACTCCAACCTGCCAGTAACCTGCACTTAGATCCAGTGTAGTAAATAGCTGAGCTCCGCCAAGCGCCTCTAACGTTTCGTCAATCCTGGGTAGCGTGTACACGTCCTTCTTGGTGACACTGTTCAATGCCCGGTAGTCGACACAAAACCGAACCTCTCCATCTTTCTTCCGTACTAACACTACAGGGAATCCCCATGCACCGTTTCCTTCTTCGATGACACCTGCCTGCAACATCTTGCTGACATTTTCTTCGATGATAGCGTCCTCTGTCTGCGCGTGTCGTCTTCTCTTCATCATGATAGATGCTGCGTCGCCGGTGTCAATGTGGTGGTGCACATCCAATGTCGTCACTGGCGGGCAATCTCCCGTGTCCTTGGTCACCTTCCGATACGCCCTCAACAATCGCAATACCAACATGCGCTCGTCCGTGTCCTTCGCACCGATCTGTACCTCACTCTCGTTGTCTAGTGGCGTAGCACTGTCGCCAGTTCATCCAGCCACGCGTCTAACCGTCCTCGACCCAACTCGCCGTTCATTGCCAACACTAGCATCCCTTCTTCCGGCGGTATCCAGGTGCCTAACTCTTTCTTAGCTGGCAACTTCACTTTGCCTCCACAGACATTGATGGCTGGCACCCAGGCCTTGCCGTCCTTCGCCTTGGTTACCGTCGTGGCAAGCATTGTCGCACCACAATTTCTCGTCGGCACGAACACTCCTTCCTCGCCGTTCAACGTCGCCACTGAAACTTCGATGGGAGTCACGGTTTGTCGCGGAAGCCGCACTCGCTTCACCAACCTCACCGGTGCCACCTTTGCATCTCCGTCACTACTGCTCGTTTGAAAGGGAATCACGACTTGTTGTTGTCGCTCCTGATAGCGCACTTGATTTCGCTCGAAATCCATCATTGCTTTATGCTTCCGCATGAAGTCCACCCCAACAAGAAACTCGCTGGTGCAGCCCTCGATGATGCATGCCTTCATCTGTACCGCTTGACCGAAAGCGTTTCGCATATCAAACGCCCGCACACCAATAACGCCCAGCAAAATCCGCCGATGCCTCCTACGTAGTCGACAGGTGCTCTTTCACGCAATTTCTCCCCCGCTGCACCCAATCCGTTCCAGCCACTGAGTATCTCGCGCCGCCGTCCAGCTTGATCTGGCACTGTTCGCCGTCCACGTCCATGAGAGCCGTCGGGAGCCCATCGTCTGCCTCCACGTTCTCCACTCGTGCTGTATCCGTCACCGCCATCACTGCTGCAGCTTACCCTCGTCGACGTTGTATCAGGCTCACCCTCGCACGTACACCGTGCTGACTTGTGCACGTCGAGGCTTCACTTGTTGGGTCTCCTCGTGACTCTGCTAACTCGGCACGTGCTTCTTTGCCTGCAGTTGCCGTCGTACCCGTCGTTCTTCGTCAAACGCCGCCACCATTCGTTCTACGTCTCCCTGTTCTTCGGACTGAGGCAGCCATCGCTTGCTGACAGTTCTCTGTGCTCGTCGCTGCTTCCTTTCATGTCGTGCCTGCTTCAACACCGTTCGAACCTTTGAGACGGAGCCCAGACTCGTCACCAACTCGTCCGTCAGTTCCGGCCCCGGAGGTGTCACCGTCTCGTCCTTTGCTTCATCTTCCATCGTCGCTGCTGTCGTCGGGGTTGGCGTACCGCCTTCCTCAGCTTGAAGCACTCCGTCGTTCTGCACGGAGCCGCCTTCCTCAGTCAGACATCGTCGCTGGTCACCGTCTTCGCTGCGACCCGCGTCGTCACTGCTGGCGTCCTTCCGTTTGTACCGCATTGTACCGCATTGTCGCCATGGCCGGTCGTACCGTGGAATGCGCGCTCGTCCTTCGTCTCGTCCTCGAGCTCTTCGTCCACCCGCGTACAGATTTCCGTTTCCGCTGTCAGCTCGCGTCCTTCCTGCTCTTGGCCTTCATTTCGCGCAGTGAGGTTGCTAGCTCAGGGCTCTCTCGCCTTGCACTCAATCTCGTCGCCGCGGTCTGGTCGGACCGTCACTACCATCAACTATTCTTTTTCGTCCTTGTTCTCATCCGCTCGTTCCGCCGTTCCTGTCACGCTCGTCGCCTGTTCACCACCATCCTCCGACTGGAGAGCGATGCCTGGCGCCCCTCGTCGGCCCACTTGCTGGTTCGTCGCTGCCGCCTCTTCCACAATCACCGTCGCCAACTGCCGGGAATCTGCTGGTTCACCGAACGCTGTAATCCCATTACTGCGTTCGCTCCTCGTTTTCTGCTGGCTTAGGTTTCACCTCCCGCGTCGCTAAATACGCGTCGTTGCGAGCCTTACCGACTGGCAACGTGGCCACTTTTCCCGCACGCGTAGCAGTAGTTCGAGTCACCGGGGTACCGTGTGGGTTCACCTTGTGGTCGCGTCCGGATCGTCCGTGGTTCTTCGGCCGTCACCATACGTGCAGCTGACTTGTGCTTCTTCCGTTTAGGTGGAGGAGTCTGCTCTTCACTCGATTCGTCCGAGCTTCCGTTCTTGACCAGCATCACCTTCGCTTTCTTATCCGGCTTTCCGGAGCTTCGCTTGCTGCTGGTACGATGCTCCTTGTGCTGCCGTTCCTTCCGTGCTGACTTCGTCCAGTATCTGCCATTCCACGTTCGTCCTTGGGGCACATCCCACGTGCCAGAGTATTTGTTGTAAACCCCTTGTGGATTCGTGAAGAACGCCATCCCTTCGTCACCGTCAGCTGTTGTAGTCTTAGCCGAGTGGTCGTAGGGTGCTGGATCAGAGGTTCGCACAACGACAGGTGGTCGAGCTGGGCTCGGTTCGAGCTGATGCAACTAACGCCAGGAAGAGTGGAGAAATTTTCGATGGTCGACTTCTGTTAGTTTGAAATCCAGAACCATTATGTTCATAATTCGAGCAGGTTTGTCACCTGCTTCTGCTCGGCTTAAAATGAAGCGCTTCATAGTCAAAATAATTCGTTCTGGATGTGGAGAGGGAGGTGCTGCCGAAATGTGAGAACTGTGCTGGTAGATGTTACTGAGATCCGTAACGTGACACTGCTCTACTTTCAAAACCCACGAGCACTTCCTGCCTTGGCACCACTGCTGTAAGTCCTGTACCGCCAACGCCAGGAATCACCGTCAGCTGTCCTGTCGTGCCATCCATCGGGACCATACACGGGTTCGGTGCTGTTGCCTGCGCCTGGCCAATATTTTGCATCCCCTGAGCGACGTTGTCGATCGGGTCATCTATCTCCGTTGCTTCGTCTACGGCCTCTTCCAGGGTTTTCGACTTGGGTCGCTGCTTGACCAGCTGCCGTGTCGTCTTATCGAAGCTGCAGTAGAATTGTGCCAGCAGGACACGCTCACTAATCATGTTGGTGCCTGTCAAATCTCGCAGGCCTGCCGCGAAATCCGCATACGTTTCTCCCGGCATCATGCGTCGTCCTGCTACTCTCCATTCTGCTGTCGACTTGTCGGGGCGCTCACCATATCGACGAAGCAGTGCCGCTTTCAGGTTAGTCCACGTCCGTCGTGACGCAGGCATCTCCTTCTTCATTTGCACCCACCAACTCGTTGCATTGCCTAACAGCTTGTTGCCCAGTATGTAGTACAGTTCTTCATCCGTCCATTGACCTCGTCCTGATATTCGTGCGCCTTCCAATGCCAAGTCTGCTTTCGCGATCCAAGTCGACACTTATTCATGCGGTGAAGGCTTGAACGTCGGCAGTTCCAGATCTATGACGCTCTTCTTGCGTCGCCGGTGTCCACCGTGCGCATCGTTCGGTGGGAGCGGTCGTCGTGATCATGTCGTCGCCCACGCCGATGACGGGAATCGTCACTCTCACTGTTGCTGCTGCCGCTCCGCTCGAGCTGTTACTCCATCACTGTCACCACCACGATATGACCTGCAGCCACTGCAGAACTAGCCGTCATGGTTGCTGTCGTCGCTGGTCTGCGGTGTTCTCCTGCTGCTGGAGCTGCTGCCTGTGGATCCGTTGGAGCTGGAGGTGCCGTTGCTGTTGACACCGCCACCGCTTGTCTGGTCTCTGTGGGCGCCGACTCCATGCCATTCATCCGGGTCTGAAGCTGCGTCACCGTGGCGAGTAGTTGCTGCATCATCGAAGCCATCGATGCCATGTCCGCCGTGCCCTGTGACACCGTCAAACCAACTTGGTCACCACTTGCTGTCGGCCTCGGATCGTCATTCGTGCTGGGCGTGGGTACCCTGGCTGTCGTAGGTACCTGCGTCCCAGGCTGCTGCTCATCGTCTCGCGCCGTCACCGTAGCTGCTGCGTCTGCAGTCCGTGGCACGGAGCGGGAGCGAGTCACCATACCGCTCAACACCGCTGTAGGCGTCATCGTCGTTGTCGTCTTAGTTTTGTCATACGTCCAATTCATCGTACCGTTCGTGCTAGATGAAATACACTCCTGTATGACCACCATGTAACGTGTCTACTTGTCGTCACCCTGCACGCCGGGCTAAATCGTAAGCTCGCAGCGATTTCCTGCTTACTGGCCGGGTTCCACTTTCTTCACGCCGTCCTGCACACCCGATGGCCGTCGGAGGGAACTGCCCTACACCGCGCCGGTCACGTCGTCTTCTGACTCCGTTCCCTATTTATTACTATCCGTTTACGTCCGTCCGTCCAACTACCAATATTCCGTCACTTTCGCTAGGCTAGCTCGCTGTCCTGGGCACTAGGTGCAACACACTGGCCGCTACCGATCGCTGTCGGCGTCGCCGTACCTAGTCACTCGGGCACCACGCGCGCTCACGCAGACCCTTACGTCGCAACCCTCGGTCGACTTGGAAACGCGCTGGTCTCCTACCCGCACACCAAGCCGCTCACCGCCCTGTACTCGCTCCGTCCGTCTGGCCTCGGTTCACCCCGAGCTTTCGTTCCGTACTGTGTCGTCAACAGTCAGCACACTCTGTGCCCACTGAAGACTGTCCTGTTTGCTCAACAGCCAACACGCTAGGTGCCAACTGGAGTCCGTCCGTTCCTGTTACGTCACTCCCCACTCGCCACTGCCCGAACACTCTGCTCGTTCAGCGTCGAATTGGGAACTGGCCAGCTTTCACCGCTCTCTCCTTCGCCCGGTGAACAGCCGCCTGCTTCACCCTCATCTTGCAACTCTGCAGGATCGCATCCTTCTGCGACCTGCCTCACTTCACAGCCAGCTTGCGAATCACTGTCAGACTCGCTGTCGTGTCAGCTACCACTCCGTCCATCCGTCCGTCCATCCTGCCCGTGCTTCAACGTGCCGACCACCCTACAGTTACAGTAATTAGTCAGGCTGAAAAATTAGTCTGTGTTCAATATTAGTCTATGTCAGACTAATTACGATGATTGAGCTTTAGGTGAGTTCAAAATTAGTCTACGTTCAAGTATTCATAATTAGTCTGCGCTAAATCAGGCTTTGGAGATCAGTATGTGGTGCCTAGACTACCAAAAAACTATTTCCGCACTTGCACGTGTGTACAGAATTTACTGGATCATTGGTCAGCTAGAACGACCATGCCCTGACCAACCTTTGCCCCGATCAAACCAAACCAAAATTACCAAGCAAACCGGTTCGTTTGCAGTTCATAGTTCAGTTAGAGCTTTATAAAAACTTTAAACCGAGGTGACGGTTTCTGCAAACCACCACGCAGGTTCGAACTGCTGGCAGGGGTCAATGTCTTTTTTGCAGATTACGAGCTTGTACACCGTGAACGTGCCCCGAGATAGAGATAGCAGGACGATGGTCGTCGACCTCAATAATTACGATCACAAACATATCGTGGCGTCTGGTATTCACCACGCGCATCATTTTAAGCTCCACAGTCATTCTGCTTTTATCGGCTCCATCTGCAAAAGCACAACGAATGCACTCGAATACGTCAGCTCGATCACGTTTTCTGGTGTTGTCTGCTGTAATCTTACTTGCTGTATTTAATTGCTGGTGCTTTTATCCCAAATGCTTAGTAGCCTTTGACACATTGCCAAATAGCTAAATAATCTTGTTTTCACGGCAACATTCATGACTCCCTTGGCATATCCAGCACACATATTCTTACCCTCAGAAATTGTAGTTCTGCATTTCGCCTTGCATTTCAAGCTAATATGGGTTACACCCTTTCCGACTAGTCCATTTGCTGAGCACTTCGGTTTGACCTGCTGATCACCCTTAATATCCTAATCAAACGTGCAAGCGAGAGTTTGGTCAGAGAACGACGGAATTATGACCGAACTTACTACATTGGACCAGCTAGAGTTTCTTGATAAAACATCAAACGATGCCAGGTAAGGGATAGAATGTGGCAACAATAATGCATTTGTCTGATTGCAATTTAATATGTGATGGCACTTAGGCCTGTACTTAGTAAGTATGGCTGGTCAGCCAGGAACACACCAGAAAAGCCACGCTCCCATTTAGCTGAGGTAACCCCGTATCCATTCTCGCTGCCTTCGATGTTACGGATTTTTTGCGTGGCGCAACAAAGAAGACAGGTTTACAAGGAATAAATTTCACGAAACATTCAAGTCCAAGGTCCTTCCCGCATCTTAATCAATAGTCACGTACTCGCTCGATAGTGGTCCGCCATACACGCGCGACTTCAATCACACCGAGATGACATTTTTTGCTGCTAAGGTGGTCGGTACAATGTCGCGAAGAAGCTGCTTTCTGCCAAGCCCCACTTGCTGTTCTCGAGGTTGCGATGAACTGACGCACGCGAGAACAAGATCTGGTCGGCAAAACTTGTATCGGTATTGTGGGTACGGCGTAAATGGACTCTCCATTAGTGTCAATACTCAATGAAGCAACTGTCCTATTCGTCACCAATAGCATCTCCGTTATTTTTGTTGTCAACATTCTTCATATCAACCTCTGGATCGATGATTTTGTGGTCTGGTGACTAGCGAACGGTGAGCAAAGAGATTACGACGATAGTCCCAGCGCATTCCGCAAGTCGCTCACATTCATCCTGAGTTGAACTGGAGTCCCCTCGTATATAACCCCAACAACCGAATACTCCAGGCAAATTTCCTTCTGCAGGCGCACTTGGTCTGTATACATAGCTGCTTCTTGCTCATCTATTTACTGCAGCTGGTGAAATGTCGTGTCGTTTGGTGCCTGAATCGGTTCTTCGTCTGACAGCCTAGCGTGGTGAACGCTCATGTAGCGCTGGGTGGCAGCTCTGGCAGAGATCGCATGATCCCGAACGAATTCAGCAAATCAAGGTGCCTGCTCTTTATCAAGTCCTGCTGTCGCTCGTCGACGTGTAGCTGCTTTTGGTGTGTGAGGTAGATTTTAACAACCATCAAGTGGAAGTCATATTGTCTGTTCTTGCGTAGTCGTGCGTTATGCCGGACAGTATCGAGTTGCATGGTGAAGTCCGTTTCTCGGGTTTGCAGAACCTAAACATCGCGTTGAGGGACGTTGCTACCCGGCTTGAGGTAAAGCTCGAGCTTGGGGCGCCACACGTTGGGAAGCTGTCGAGTAAATGTCTCTTCAAGATCCGCCCAAACGTCGTTATCCTGAAAAGACTTGGAAAATAAAGTCGATGGGTGGAAGCTTATACCTACAGGTAGTAATTGGATCACCCGTGTAGATAGCCAGTCGAATGGATTGCTGCTCGGGCAGAGGCATCGAACGAGATTGCATTGCTAGGCCCGTAGAAAAAGCTGAAATGAGAACGGTTTACACACCCATCAGTACAGTATATGAGGTTGACTTACTACGGCTCTTGCGATGTCCTTCTCTCTTATTCGTACCTGGTGGCACCGAACATTTGATAGCATCGTATATCCGAATGGTTCGATTAAAAGCAAGCACAAACTAAGCAGCCGTTTTGAAAAAAAAGCAAAAAGCAACAATTCCCGTACCGCAGTACATTCGTGCCAGCGCAAGTCATGTAAAAGACAGTACCGTACGCATCAGTGTAGTCGCTACTGCTTTGTCTAGTGCCCTCCTTCAGCTGGTGCTCGTGACTTGCGTTGGCCTCCATGAGCTGGCGCACGTACCGTTCATTTCCATTCTTTAGCTGGCGCTCGTGACCTTCGTTAGCCTCCTTCAGTTGAGCCTTGAGAAACGCAATGTCTACAAACTCCGCCATTTTACGAAATGAGAGGAAACTTTACTAAACATTACGAATGTTTCTAAAACTGGCGCCAAAGCTATCAGTGTCACTTGAGGTATTTACACTGTATTAAAATGAAGTCTAAAATTGAACTGCCGACCCGCTAATTTGATACATTCACGCCATTATAAAAGAAGTCAGCACAATGGAAGATCTAGCCATCATGACGGAAGAGCTGAAACCCAGAGAGATTCCGTTTATCTGTGCTTCCTTATGACTCATGCGAAGTTGTTCATCCAGCAACTTCTCGAAGACATCTACAGACTTCTGTTGGATGCCTAAATCGACCACAGTTCGGATATTGGTCAGGACTTCCGCTGAATGCGCGCCGGGCACAGCTAGATTATCCGACATCAAGGCATTGCCATCTACTTGCTTCAATTGTCCCACTTGCCCGATTAGCAATAAAGGGGATACTCGCCAACCTCAATAAGCGATATCAGCCAGCTGCTATCGCTTATGATGTTGGCGCCAACGGCCAGTCGTACAAAAAATAATATTTTAAATAGGGTAAATATGTACCGAATTTGATCCGAAACAGCCCTAATTTCATATTTTTCGAAAACCTAGCGCAGTGATTGGCGCAGGGTAGGCTGATACGTACTGAGCCGTTACTAGTCTGCTGTAAGATATATTGCTGGTGAGAAATAAGTGCACTTTTGTGAAGACGTAACATCGTTGTGAGTAGTTTAATGGAAATCTTCCATTCACACTATACCTTAAACTTTCATGTTTGGGCGCCATACGCTCGAAACGTGTTGGTTTCGCGCGTAACGTTAGCGGTCAGCGTCACATGTGCACTTTCTTCTAGCTCCTGATTGGTTGTTAAAAATGTGACTACGACTCTAGAGTATACTGAAGCCAGGTCAATTATTGTCCGAAAGTGTTATCGCAGGGTGAAAATCGATCTGTTGTACGGTAGCCCAGACGCGCGCACGAAATCGAGCTCTGCGTCACCTGTCCCCTATTCGTCCTTTACGCACGCATATCATAATTAAATAGCCTCCTACAAATCCCACTAGAAGCCGATATATGGCCTAATATGTGGGTGTCGGAAATCTTATGGCGCGCAGTGTATTGAAGCTTTCACTGCTATTGCGATGCATTAAAATGCTAAGAACCATGCCGCTCGCGAAGGATAAATGAGTTAGCTAGAGCTACATACTCACAAGTTAGGACGGTGAAATACATCAGCGCAGCAATGCTTTTTCGTTAGAGATTGCCGCCAGATGGTAGCTTCAAGAAGAAGTTCAACATGGGAATGGTTGGCGTTGCTCCTCTAACGTCAGCGGCATTTGCAGCTGGCTGCTATCGCTTATGATGTTGGCGATTATCCCTTTATTGCTAATCGTACAAGTGGGACGAATGAAACAAGTAGGTGGCAGTGCATTGATGTCAGATGATCTAGCTGTGCCCGGCGCTCAAGCATCGGAAGTCCTGACCAATATCCGTACTGGTTGCCATTCTCTTAGATCGCTTGATCTTTCGGGGTTTTGGCGAGTGCTCTGGGGCTACAGATATCGCTGTCACTTCCGCTACCAGGTCCTACTCTGTGTGTACCATATGGGCTATTTAGTATTATGGGTTAGAAGTGCATTTTTATTATGATCTCGTCAATGCCCTCACAACCACCGTAGGTTCTGGCTTTAGCGTGTTCCTCGCCGCCATTAAAGCCGGTGTCAGTGTGCCCGTAGCGGCGCTTGATCGATCACTGCGCCTGCAAGTCCTTCCAGACCTCGTGGTTCCTCTGCCTTAACTGCCGTTGTTCTACTCGCCCTGCTTGAATGCGGCGATGATGCCCGTATCCATATGCTTCAATTGGACAATCATGTTTGGCGAAAGGAACTCCACCCGGACGTTGGTGCAGCAGGACAAGTCCAATGCATCGCCCAGCTAGCACTGGAGGTCTCAGGCATTTAGCCATAGAAAATCTCGCGCGATGCACACGTGACAGTTCTCCATCTCCTGGATCCACGGCCAGAATCGTCTCCCCAATCGTGACGATGTCTCCCACACGGGGCTTGCGGTGCTAGCCGTCGCCGTACTCCTGGCTCATGGTCGTCGTGGCGTTCTTGAGGATATCACAGATCGTGATTTTCTACAAGCAGCCTTCGCAATTCGCTCACGCATGTAAACCTGCTACAGGATCTCTGGACGTGCCACGTGCTCCTTGGTAATGCTTCTCTTGACCTCAATATGCATCCAGCCCCAACCATTGATTGCGGCTTCGCGCCTAAATGCAAATGCGAGTCTGGGCAGCTCCCTACCATCTATATCGAATAGTATAAATGCGACCAAGGTTATCCCATTTTGGGGGTGGTACCGGAAGTGACAGCGATATCTGTATGTGTCGTAGGCCTTCGCATCAACGAAACATGTATCATGTCAGCTAATAAAAGGGAATATAAACGCTGAGTGCCTTTACCCTGCTAATTCTGTATGGCAAAAACAGAGGCCGAGGTTCCTACGAACATATACCAACAAGTCGATACTGGCTACGAAAGAGCGACATTTATCGCTCCAACAATGGAAGTAAACGAACGAATATGGCGTAAACTCCCGGCTCCTGGCCTGGACACTACTGTCCGGCGGACACAGTGATGTTAACAGGCCTCAACCGGAATTCACTTATAAATTGAATCCGACATTAGCAGGCAATTTCACCGTATTTCACCGTGTCCCTGGCAAATGGCTGGACGCATCCGCCGAGTCATATCATCTTTCGACGAGAAATATGAAGGATAACAAAAATGGAACTTCTCTGCAAGAGCGAGTCAGGGTGTCTAATCGGCCTCTCTCCGTCCGTGTGATTGACCAAAAGCGAACAGCACTGACCCGCGACCGACTTCTAAAGGAGAACAAGAGAAGGACCAGCACTCCGCATGATGCAGCGGCGGCTACAGGAGTCGGAAGGGTGAAGTGGTCCAGTGGAAGGACAAATGGCTGCAGCAAATGAACTCGTAGCAAGCTGCGGTCAGCAGCGATGAAGGTGGAGGGCACACAGTGGGAGGCACGATGCCGACGGGCAGGTTAGAGCACGCCGCGTACACGTACTGGAAATTCAAGCACGCCGCGTCCTTCAGAGCCAGGCGCTAGCACAGACCGTCACCACGCTTGACAAGTTAACACAGGCAGAAACGAGCAAGCTGCAGCTGCAGCCGGTGGCACTCAAGCAGAGCGGCAGAGGGTCGAAGCCGACAGCGTCCAAGCCCTCGTCTGCGCAGACGTAACGGGGGTGCTCAGCCGCGTCCTGCACCTGAATCTGCTGTCGGCGGTGCTGGATACAGCTGCCGGCGCACAGCAGTTATAGTGCTTCAGCTGCATCAGCAATGACAAAAGTGAGCGATGCACATGTACTTTGAATAATTGTTATAAGTTGACATGAAGCTGATTCAGAAAATGACAGGGAGAAGTTTACCGGGCGTGCAGAGTTGCAGGTGATAGGAAGATGGGGTCTGCACAATAGAGCGCATAAGCAGTTCATACTAAACGAAACTCAGAGAAATATATGAGTATTTCAGAAGATTTTTACGCTTTTGTTTTCTTCTCGTTCTCTGGCGACGATAAGTTGCGTCGGTGATTTTTGCAACGAAACGGAATCAGAGAGACAGTCAGTGCTCGAATCGAACATCATGAACTACGACATCGACGAAGATATCCTCACGTATCGACGCATGCTACGGGAGATGCTGGACACATCGTGTCTTAAACGACTTCATTGAGACTGGGAGGGAGCATCGAGACTGCACCTTCAAGCGCTTTCGCTGCTTTATTATGCATCTCCTTCGTTCTCCATTCGGCGGGTTCAATTTGACATCGACGGAATCACCGAGGACACCTGTCTGCTTTTAAACCGTATCACTCACCCCTTAGTTGCGCCGTCTACTGGTATGCTTTGGACTACCTGACGTAAATCGAACCGGTGCACACTCACGCGCCTGCTGCAGTGGTCTCGTGGGGCTGTGCATTATGCTCCACCGCCTCTCGTATCCTACTCGGTGGTTAGAGCTGTCAAGAATTAACGGGAGATGGCCTAGCGCCTTACGTAGTATGTTTTACTTTGTCGTAGGAAGTATTGGTACAAAGTGTAGCGAATTGGGGGAAATTTAGATTTAGCTAGCTCAAGGCTACAAGAATTTGCCCAAGCAATTTTCGACCAAGGTGGCGAGCTGGGCCATGTGTGGGGTTTTGTGGATGGGACCGTGCGGGAAATTTGTAGGCCGACGGGAACCCACGCACAGCGAAGAGTTTACAATGGTCACAAGAGGAAGCATGCCATATTTATTTCAGACCGTCGTCACGCCAGACGGCATGATATTTCATAACTTCGGTCCGGTGGAAGGCCGCCGTCGTGAAATTCGTGCTGCTACGGAATTCGCAGCTAGAAGAGCGCATTCGAGGTGATTGATTATTCCGTGCTTTTTCATATATGGTGACCAAGCTTATGGTCGGATGGACGTGTTTGTATCGCCGTTTAAATGCACAAATTTAACACCAGCTCAAGAAGCAATAAACGCCTCCATGTCGGAGGTGAGGACGACTATGGAGTGAGCTACGGACAGGTGATCAACTATTGGACTGGAGTGGACTTTAAACGGAAAATGTGAATAGGTGGAGTACCGGTTGCGACACTGAACAAGATAGCCGTAGTGTTGACGAACTGCATCACGATCGTTCGAGGAGACAACAACAACAGCATATTTTTTGGTCTCGAACTGCCCTCACTGCAGGAATATATTTTGATGTAGCAAAGTAAAAATATGCAGTCACATTTGCTGCTTTTATTTCACTCGCCAGTTTAGTTATCGCAACAGCTAGTAGTTTCAGAATGGATTCCGTTTGAGTAGCATAGCGCTGCATCTGTTCGCGCAATAGATCATGCTGGCGACGCTGTTGCTTCAGCTCGTCGCGACGAATCTGCAGCTCTTCTCGATGAAGTTACACCTTTGCTCTTCAAATTTTCTGCGCTCAACGGCTTCTTCTTGCTCTCTCACGAGCAACGTCGAGAGTCGCCGACGTTTCGGCTTGGCAGACTTTCCAGTCTTAGATTCATCTAGCCTCTTCGAGACTCTGAAATGCAAGTACACGCACGACAATAATACGGGAATCAAGCATTAGACAAAGATACTACAAATCGTAAGTAGATGATTCATACCTTTCCTCTGCTGCCTGTACCAATTTCTGGCCTGCGTCTTCGACGAGGCGTTCTTTTTCTTGAGTTCCGTGCTAGCTGACTCAGCATCCTTCAGCTGTTGAAGCTGCTCGAAAACGTCATCATCATCTGTGTGCACTTCGCTGTTACCGCTAACGCCCTCGTTTCGCTTCTTGTGTACAGAGTACTTGCGTGCGATTACGAACAATACGAGCGAAAGCTAAAGGTCGCACGCCTGGTAGTGCATACCATAAGGGCGAATAAAGTGTGAATGCGCTTATACTCCTCCATCACAGCCGTCCGCCAGACGGCGTCCGGGCAATACCACGGTCTGTGCTCTCGGAGGGGCCTGTCGTCGAACTGTCGTGTATGTGGCATCGTGTTCAAAGGCCCACATGTTCTTATTATTTCCTGAACTTTTCGCGACCTGCTTCCGGCAGTCATATGTCATTGGTGGACACTGGTTTATCGATAGCAAGCTTCAAGTGCTCAGCAGTAGCTTTTCTCCCTGATCTTTCTAAACATTTATCGTCGTAAACCTTGCCGTGGGCTCCGTTGAACAGCAGTTAAAATATAACAACGCCAGCCTACGATTTTTTGTGTTTCTGCGGCGAAGTAACTCCAACTCGCTTCCGGTCAAAATTATAAACGTCAACCATGTCACTGACAAGACATGGCTGGACGAAGACAAGGTCCGATTTTCAAAAGTGGCCGCGGAGCGAGGTAAGGCAATAAGTCTTGCTGTGTACTTACTAATTGGTTTGTGGTTGTGTACGTCTCCTCTTGTACCTGTCCGTACGTTGTTTTGTCGATAGAACTTGCATTGTAGGGTCTGGAATTATTACGCGGCATGGGGCTTTTATACAAGGCGAGTTCGTAAACGACTCTCCTATTCATTGGCCGTCCAGAAAGAAACCTGGGGACGGAGGGGGATGCGATAATTTCGATTAAGTTGTTTGCGAAATGGTTCTGGCGATTAGGCAAAACCGTGCAGGCGTATGGCTCTTGCGTTATTCACATGGATGGCACAAGCTACCACAAACATCACGAGAACCCACCGCCCAACCGACGAACAGTGAAAGCAGACATTCAGTAGTGGTTGACAAAGCAAGGATAGTTCTTAAATGTGGTGCATTTAGTTATATTGATTGAGGCTAACCTCTGAATACACATGCACGAATAGGCATTTACCTAGATCCCAAGGCATACATTCCTCAACTCCTTGAACTAGTGAAGGAGCACACGCCTAACCTACGTATGCAGCCCAGCGGATTGCTACGGAGCACGCTCATTATCTACTCTACGACCCTCCTTACCACTCCGAACTGCAACCAATCGAAATGGCTTGGGGCCTCATCAAGAACAAGATCGCGAAGCGACCAGGGACAATCTGACTGATCTATCGTCGAAACTAACAGCGGAGTCTGCGAAAGTCGAGTCAAAGCATTGGTGCAAGTATTACAAGAGAGTGTTGGGATTTGAGAAGAGGTATCCCGATGCAGTGGATGACTGCGCAATCGTCAAAGATGATGCGGATTCTTCCGTCGTTGAGACTGAACCACCTGTATAAATTAATCGTCTCGAATAAGCGCCCTCTTTCCAAAATGTACTTGTTTTACACAAATGTTCCCGGTAGCAGCGTTGATGTAGTTCATATATACGGTTCTATCAATCATCTTCTCAATAGGTACATAAACCGAAACAAATCCGTCTACAACATTCACTGCAGCGGCCATGTTTGCTAAACGTGCTGCCGTGTGCTTTTGCACAACCCGTTTTATACATCTAAAACGAAGCCTCCCCACCCCTGTTGCTTCCATAGTGCGAGGCGTCTGCGCTCCGACCTGAGGTGCATATGTCGGCGTATCTGTAGTGGTAGCGGCAGGAGTCGGGATTGCGGGCGTCAGTTGAGTGAGGTTGGAGAGAGAGCGCGTTCACTTTAATGACCGGATGGCATTTGACCCAGTTAACTGGCGTTTTCTTGAATATTCACTTAAGTTCGAAAAAACAGTCACTCGTCTTCGATGGCGATTATCTCGATAACTGTCAATCGTCGATAAGTATACTCATGTTTGACGTCGTCTCATTTTTTGTCACCGGATATGACCCCGCAAATGTGTGTCTACACCCAGTTTGAGCAATGCAATAACCAGTTAATTAGAGACGGTCACGGATACGACCCCTCATCGGGTCGCTAGGAGCGCTCCATATTTCGACAAATCGCCGCCTTCCGATCAGCCACCAGCCAGCCGCAAGATGCCTTCCAGCCCCACGCGTGCACCCCGCCCGATCTTGTGCCCCGGACTTTCCCGCCCAACCTCGCTCTAGCTGCGTTCGACTCAGGGGTCGATGCCGCCGCAGAACCGGAAAACACCATGCGTTGGTGTATGGCAGTGGGGCTACTGTAGTCGTCAATGCTGCGCACCAAGTGCCAGCACAAGATGCGGCTGGACCCAGTGAAGGAGCGCTGGCGTTGTTGCTGCTCCGGATGCCGCATCGAGTGGAGCATCCGCACCGGGTCCTTCTTTGCTATGAGCCACCTCCCATTGCGCACGCTAGCTCCTGCCGGAGAAGTCTATACCTTTCGATGTACTGCGTGCTCTCGCCGCAGGGATCTACAAGTACTACTCGTATGGCTCAAATACAGGGATGTCAGCGGAATGAACAACACATTCTTACATTTCACCTAAATGTTGATAACTAAAACAAATCAACTACAGGGCTACATGAGCCGACCAGAACTCACACACCCGACGTATGTAATAGTAATGAGGATCCATATTTGAGCCTTCTGATGACAGACCTAACTTGACCATTTACCTGCACAGGTAGAACGACTTCAGGCAAGTGATGATGGAGATATGTTCGGCGATTTGTGAAAGCATATGCTATAGTATCGTGCAAATGTTTTCCCCTTTCCCATTGATGATACTAACCCCTGCGCCCACACACCGTTTCTCCACCATGACTCATGGCGTAGGTACAACATATTTAGAAACGGGACATTTTGAAATACAGGCTGGAAAATGGGAAACTTCCACATCAAAGATCTGTCGCATCGAGTATGACATGCGCACGCATCGCCTCTATCCTCGGGTGAGTGGCGGACAGGGTCATGTCGAAAGAAGCCGAGAGAAGAGAAGACCGACCGTGGATGGTCAAGAATCTTATCCCGCGGGAAACCCGCAGCGAGCACGCCCGGTTCCTGCAGGGTCTCGACGGAAGGAGTGTGAAGGAGCGGGCGAGGCTGGTTAAGGAGCACATGGCCTATTTGGGCAGCGAAAGGGCTACCGACATAAACTTCGGTGATGACCCGTCGCCTTTCATTCCCATGGCGCCACCAACAGGCAAGAGCGTGTCGTACTGAGGGCGCAAAGGCGCCTCATCTCTCTACAGCCTCGTGCGGTATCAGCGAAGACTGTTGGCTATCTCTGGCAG
Source organism: Phytophthora constricta (assembly GCA_011947335.1). NCBI lineage: Eukaryota > Oomycota > Peronosporomycetes > Peronosporales > Peronosporaceae > Phytophthora > Phytophthora constricta. The sequence continues at coordinate 100,110 of JAAVTI010000309.1, forward strand.
GAAACCACGTGCTGCAGCGAAGGTGAAAGACGACGACAGAGACTACATTTCCGACGATAAGGGGAGGAAGGAGAAGGAGGACGAGGAGAACGCGGATGAGGTTGAAGACGACGGCGAGGTCGGCGATATAGAAGAGAAGGCGCTTGCCCCTGCAAGCAAGAAGACGACGGAAAAGACGAAGGCAGAGCTTGCTAGCGTCAAGAAGAGGGTAACCCCCGCGCGCCAAACCACCTTTAAAGCTGAGGAAGGCGAGACAGCCAAGCGCCGCGATGGTGGAGAAAGCGAAGGATAGAGCGGAGAGGAGAAAGCCGCTGAAAACCATGCAATGCATCAGCCGTAGCTAAAGTGAGAAGGGCCGCTGCGCGTGATGAAGCGCGAAAGAATATGGAGGAGATTGCAACTGCCAAAAAGCGCAAGAAGCAGATGAAGACAACGAACGGGCGTTACACCACGTCGAAGAGCAAGGCGACCTGCATGACGGTGACGTTGCAACACAAGAGGCAGAAGCAGACTTAAGACGCCGCCGTTGCTGACGCTAGACATCAACTCCATCACCACCAAGTTATATCATGTTTCATGCTGTATCGTCTCTCTTGTTCTAACACTAGATGCTGTATTTTGTGTGCAGATATGTACAACATCTTCCCGCATCCAGCATGTACATCACGTCGATGATTCAGGATCATGTTGTTACCTCACCATAACGTACAATATGACTCAACGGATAACATGTTACTGATATGAATCCTTTCAAAACGAAATGATCGCTACGAACTTTTGAGTTTCTTGCTGTGGGTCGTTAATGTCGCACCATTGACTTTTCGGACTTACATGGGAACGGAGAAAAACGGCATAACGGGATTCGAGTCAGGATGACCAGCTCCAGCGACGAGAGGGCTACGAAGATGAATCTGCCTTCGACTATTCCAGTGGGAGCGAGTCGGGATGTGAGCCTGGGCCTCAGTTAGATGAAGAAGAAGTGACTGACAAGCCCCCGCCTCAGTTTGTTGCTGCTGTGAAAAGACAGTTCTGGCTGTTAAAGTGGATGCTTCAATGCGAAATCGCTTGAGCTCGCCATGCTGTTGTAGTCGCTCGTTCGGATGACCAAGTCTAAACTGCTAATCAGTCTCATGACAGCCCTTTCCGTAGCGGAAACTGCTGATGCTGCTGTTCGACACCATAAAAGCAAAGATCGCCGGCGTTTCCCGTACATTATCCCGCTGGTTGGGCCAGTGTATCGCAATGAGCCTATGTCCCTCTTTGACTGGATATAGAGGCCAACTTAACACGGTAACGATTGTTGTGCCGAAGCATGCTTTTTTACAAGAATGCTGCTAAAGTTGACTGGGGCTTGATTCACGACTGGCTCGAGGAAGCGTCTGCAACTGTTGGCGAGATGGTGCCCGTCAAAATGCGAAAGTCCTGTAAGCGCAACGGAAGAATCGTCAATTATCCAAACTGAGCAGCCGTTCAAACTTTTGCCGTCCTATCTGACGTGGGAACGACTCTACAGTGACTTTCTAGTTCACTTCGATGATGTAGTTCCTACAACTGTCGGACAGGCTTCACCTTATTGTTGTTTTTTACCAAATTTCACGCGAATTCTGCCCCGACATAAGATCCGCTCTGCTCGCTCAAATGTCTTGCGATCGTTGCTCAATATTCAAGATGAGAATCAAGCACATGAGTAAAAGTGAGGAGAGCGAGTTAGGAGGACGATAATTTGGAGAGCACGTGGAGGACGCCAGAGATATGCGGTGAGTTTGCGCGTTTGCTGAAGTTGACTTATTTTTATATAGTGAGTTAACGGTCATTTCGTTTTGAACATATTTGTTGATGTCAGTGCACAGTATCAAAGATTCCGCGAAGAGAGCGCATATGCGACAAAGGGTGCAATAAAGTCTTCAGCATCCTCTATCGCTTACTGCGCGATGAAGATTGTATCCCCGAAAGCACCACCTGGTGAGAACTCAATGAAACTTTATGCGTACAATTGTTCCGGCCAGCACAAGAACAATCTTGTGATGATGCATTGCAGGTGGCTGGTAGATGCTGGTTTTCTTCGAGAGGCTACAGTAAAATTCTTTATCAAAGAACACACAAAGAATGCTTGCGATCGTGCTTTTGGACAAATCAAGCGCAAGTACAATCGAGATGAATGTTGGACAGTACCCCAATCTGGAGACTTAGTCCGGGCGTCGTCAGTAGGAAATGAACGTGTGTTGTTGGAGAAAGACTCGGAGCCCTTCAAGGACATTAAGGCGGTAATCTCGACGTTATGCAAAGAATTCTCGCCTATTAAGAAGTTTCAGCTGTACCGTATGCCGAAAGACTCCCCTAGTGTGACTGAGTGTCGTGTCTGACCGAGCGGACGGATCGAGCAGCACAATATCCGTTTACATCGCACTGGTGACATGGTCTCTTCTCCGTAGCCAATGCTCACGAGAAGCTAGCGAATTAGCGCCCGCCTGCTCTGAATCCAGAAAAGGTTCATGACATTCACAAGAAATTCTTCCGTACGTCCCTGATGAGAGTCGTAGCGATCCAATCTATCGAGAACCAACGACTGCCGAAACAGCGAGAGCAAACGAGATCAAAAGGCGAGAAAGAAAATGCCAACAGCAAAAGGCAACAGAAGCGAGCTTCAAAGTGAATACCGAAACGCCCCCGAGAGAACTCTGACCAAGACGAAGAAAAATGGGCGTTAGTGTAGCCATAAATTGTGCCCTCAACACGGGACCTAACAGTCCAAAACCAAATGATCGTTAATTGTACAGTGACTTTGTGCGCGAGTTAACAGCTCTTGAGACGCTCTAGATGCTCGAAGTAGGTCCATTCGAGGCCCCATAGTCTGATAATCATAGTAGACCAAGTGCTTTTTTATTTTGGCCCACTGCTCTGAGAAGATTTTTTCAGGTGACCATAACTTTTGATCTACCCAAGATTTTTCTGCAAGTGTGGACTCTATCGTGTAGAGCAGACGCTCCGCTATTCCGTGGTGTGCTTAACTCCAACTTGAGGTTGAATAGCTAACGATCATTTCTTTTTGAAAGGACTCATATACATGTGTCGAGTTGTGAATGCAGATTGTCAAGCATCTTCTACTGGCCTGCAATCGGCTCCAGCCCCAAATGTGACAGCAACGACCGTCGCCTTTGCTGCACAATCTGCGGTCGCTGCTCCGGTTATTGCAAATACTACTGCGAATTCTGGTACGACTGTGGAAACTGCTGACGCTGATAGGGGTGGCCGGAAGACTTATGCGACTCCTAATGCTGCACCTAAGAGTGGTGCAGGATCTGATGATGGGGCCGAGACTCCTATTGCTCCTGCAACGCCTACGGTTGGCAGAGATCCTGCCGCGGATCTACATGCAATGATGCTGTGTCCGCGCACGCCGATTCAAACAACTCACACGATCGAAATGGGTGCGTAAAATAGGGTATAATGGGCAGCACAATGACAGATAATCTGCGTATGTATTGGTTGTAGGGCCCCTCCGTGCAATTCAGTTAAAACGGAGGCCCCACTAGCGCCTGTCCCCGTGGTTGCAGACACGGCGTGCGAAGGCTTTGAAGTGCTCCACTCAGACTATGACGAGACAGAGACGGAGATTTGCCTCTTTGATAACGATATGGAGCTGGACCGCCAACAGAAGGCCATTCGTGCTGCCGAAGAAAGAGAAGACGTGGAAGTTGCTGCTAGTAGGGACGAGGAATCGATTGGGAGCCGATTGGAATCTGTTAACGGCAACGGGTTTCACCGCGATGGTGAAATGCCGCTTGATGGAGACGGAGTGCAACCTGCTGAGTAAGATGGTGTTGGTGACAGGTCAGCGTCAAGGGAGTGGTATCCTTGGCACATTTTAGAGAAGCATGATATGCTTGACTTTGCGAAATACGACGCTACTATACTGGTGTTTCCGAAAAGGTTCCGATCATTCGGAACTCGATAGAAACGTTGCGAATGGTTCGGTCCTGTTCGCATTAATTCGAGCTTCTTGCTTTAGCCAGTAACGACGATTTGGGCTCAACAAAATACGGAGACAAAAAAAGGATGACCCTTGCTACGATTGTCTGTGGGCTAACTACAATCAAAAATAAAAATGCAGCGTTTCAGCGTCGTTGGCAACCTCGCTATCAACCTCCTCAACTTCAGGGTGCGCCTGAAGCCGCGCGAGATCACTTGTGTCACCAGATAGCATGCCACCATTAATATATATGTAGGTAAGCATTTCTTCCTTTTTTCTTGACAGCTGAATCCTCTTCTTAGAGTGAATGAAGTCTAAAATGGTTCAGGCTCGTTCGCTAATAGCTGATGAAGTTAAGATACTGAAAACAATGTACACCAGAATGAAGAGTGTTTTGTATGTCGCGTGTCATTTTGGTGTACGTGCCATCTATCCCGTGGATCTACTCCGACATGCTCCGCCTTCGTTGATGCGCTCCACTGAATCTTTTTCTAGCTAACGGGTGGAGAAATCTGTCGAATTGGGCTCGCGGCGTATCGAAGCGCCGAAGAATTCGACTTCTCTCAGCAAAGTCACATGACTACCTGATACTGCCTCCTTTCATCAGTCTCAACAAACTCCTTGGTATTCGTGTTAGGGTCCAGCAGGAACGCAATCCCCATGGCGTCGGTGTGAACTAAGTCCTATTTGGATTTCACTAAAGTTTTGAATTGAGCTCGCATGTGTTTTCTAACACTAGTCGAGACATTGCCACGGTGAGCTCGACTGGAGCGTCGACCACGCGGCTGTGTAGTACTTCCACCATTTGGCTAGTCAAATATAAGATGTGATTGTGGCTGCTGTGAAATCGATTGCTGAGCTTCTTCACCTTCACTTAGCCAATCAGAACTTAAATCAATCCCTAATACTTCACTGCCAACGAGGACCTCTACTTCGTCAAGGGGCCGGTTCGAATATTCCCCTAGAAGCCACCGAAATCTATCGTACACTCGCGACGTCAATGCTTCATCAGACGCCGGCTTACGCAAAGCCTCAATATTTGGCACAGCCATGTCAACCGCATATTTTAGTCTCGCCTCAAATGCTGTAGAGGCAGCCAAAGATTTCGCCGCTTACAAGTTGGCTTGTATCGTCCTTAGTACTTCGTATCGCTCGAGCACTCTCTGTTCCGAGAAGCACGAAATTAATCATCCAAACTATGACGGTTATTAAGTACGCCCCTAATATGGATCTGTCAGCGTGTTTGCACAGGTATACCCAGTGCTTAGCGCGCCAGCCCAACGTCAACCATCGATCAATGCAAAAAGTGGAACGTGTCCAGCAGCGCATGGTGATCACGGACAAATTTGGTAAATGTAAGCGCCTTCTCCCGCACCTCATAAAATAGGTCGATTTTTGTAAAAACCTTCTCCATTAGCAGGTTGAAGATATGGGCGGCCCAGCCACCACCAAAGATAGGAACCCTTTTTCCTATATTTTCCAAACAGCCTTAATGGTATTGGCATTGTCCGTCAGCACACCTGCTACTAATGCTCCCATTTGATCTTGAATCTCATTTACCACTTGCGCAAGCTCCTTGGCCATGTACACTGCTGTGTGCTGCTCTATTCCGGTGCTGCGCGACAACAACAAAAAGACGTCATTCCTAGAGCAACCACTATGATTTTTTACAATACTGGCTCCGTTTACGTCTGTCCACCCGTCCGTCATAACTGAGACCATGCCTCGCTGTCGGATTGTTTCGATCACTTCAGCTCGGCCGTCATTGTAAGCATCAGCCAAAAGCTTTCCCATAAGATTGGTCCGAAGCGGATGGCGCACGGCACCACTCGTGTGGCAGTAGCAAAGAACTGTCCCCTGGCGACAGCTATCGTTTGGTGGGACCGAAAGCCTGTCCCGTTTTGGCGAACGGTCCAATCAGAGACATGGAGACGTGTCATACTTATTACAGATAGGTGTTGATCTAACATCGTACGGTAATTATATATATGTGCGTGATCAGAGGGGCGAACCCGTGCTAGTCGTGAGTCTGATCCTGGAAAGAGATTCAAGGCAGCAGGAAAGCGCAATCGACAGCGATGTGTGAGCGACGACGAACACGACGTGGAGCAGACAGATGGAGCCTAATACTCGACTGGATGTCTTCAGCGACGAGCCAAGCCCGAACGAAGCAGCGCTGATGGAAAAGGTACCATACAGGCAAGTGGTCGGCAGTTTGCTCTACCTGGCACGTGTATCGCCACCGATCTGTCGTTCGCAGTCAACCAATTCGCCATGCACAGCTCTAAACCTCGAAAAAAGCTTGGGACGCCGCCAAATACACTCTCCGCTACCTAAGCGGTACGTCAAATGCCACACTGCTGCTCAACCTGACCGAAGACACAGTGAGACTCGCAACGGATGCGGACTGGGCGAATGATCGCAGCGACCGCAAATAAGTGTCTGGCTTCGTGGTCTACATTGTAGGTCGTCTAATGCATTGGGGTGCGACGAAGCAATCAGTCGTTGCGTTGTCGAGCACCATTGCCGACCTTATTTCAGCATGTGACCGTCTGCAACAGGCCGAATGGCCGAATGGGTACATCTAGTAGTCACCGAGCTGTTAGGACAAGAACGTGCACGACATTCGTGCACCAAGTCGACAGTCAACGGGCATTTAACCTCATAAAGAAGAATGGGTAGTCGAATGCCCAAAAGGCAGTGGACATTCGATTTCATAGATAAAGAAGGCGCACAAGACCGGGCAGGTCAAACTCCAATAAGTTCCTACGACGCGCAATCCGGCCGACTTGCTGACAAAAGCCTTGGCCGCAAGCGTGACCTTTTTCGCCTCCGCTGTGTCCCCGGGTGACGACCCGAACGCTTGCTTGTGGGGAGGTATTGGTCTGGCAGGTCAAGCAAGCCGACGCTTCACTGTCATGAAGCGCGGTCGGGTAAAAAGCCTGCAGCATCAGGTCGCACTACCTCCTTGAGGTCCAAGAGTAAGCACGTCAGAAGTAGATTGCGTTTCTACAACCCTCGCTTATCGGCACTGCCTTGTCGATTCAATTGCTAACCATGCCAATCTAGGGACTTTGCATTTTGCTACTTAAGCCACGAAACCAACAGGTGCTACTAAACGAGATTTGAACTTTGATGGCTGGCGTTAACGGCCCAAATCCAATCTAACAAGTATACCGTTCGACTCTGACAACATTACCGCTTTAGGTCCGTGATTTCACTTGCCTTCACTGTTTTCGTAGCAGAGATAGTCCCGATAAAAAAACGATGAATTCGACACAGAGCACAAAAACAAATATTTGTGCGGCAACATTAGCGCAGCGGCCGTGGCCACAGCGATCAAATCAACAGCAACAATATTGTGCGTACCCGACGCCAAACACTCCACATCGTTTAATCAGGATTTGACAGGGCCGCGGCCCTTCTTAGTGACGAAGCGAGCCAACTATCAATCAGATTGCTTGGACGTTAAATATCGAACTGCTTCAAACAATATCCTAGCTGACTGCAGAATCGACAATGACCCTATCGTGACAAATGGTGACAGGACGACTAGCACAAGCCTAAGCGTTGGACCGCACTCGCACTTCTTTTGGGGCAGATCACCACAGCATTTTGGGGCTGGCCGAGGACAATAAAAATCCCCTTTAACGACCGAGTCTCACCTTGGAAATGGGAAACATTCGGAGGGGATTCGGGGTTGGTTTAAGCGGTAGGAGGTTTGAAACTCCCGGTATTCTTAAGCATAGTACGAAACCGACACAAGGCCACTCCAGAACAATAAGTCTATAGTTTAGTTCATTTACAAGTTTCTTCACAGCAATAGCCCGCCTCACTACGCTCTTTTTCTGGGCTGGCCACAAATATTCTGCCACGCTTGCGTCTATTTTGTTTTACAACGGTGCGTTGCTTCACGTATCGGCGAAATATAAATATATCCTCATCACCACCAGAACTAGGGATCTACATAGGCTGGGATTGCGATGTCGCTGAGTGTTGATGATGGTTAATGTTGTGAATTTCGGCCAAGTTCGCCGACTTGGTGCCTGTCTTCAAAACACCAGCTAATCGACAAGTGCTACAATATATAGCCTATCATATGCATGCATGTTGAAGTGGCCTTGAAGAGCACGAGCAGCGCAATAAAGATACCAAAGATAGCAACAAGGCAACATGCACATGCCAACACTGCCTATCACCTCCTCTACGCGTGTTGTGCTTTGCAGTTGTTTTGACAAATCGGGCATGGTCGAGTATCTTCGTTCAGCTGAGGTCTAGGCTACTAATCTCAGTTTTAATCCCCATTTACTACGATTTAGCAATGAAGCAGCCAATTATATCGCACCTCCTTCACTGGTCTCAATTGACTCTGGGAGAACTACCGCTCGGACCGCTTGTGTCAGATTGGCGCGCATTTCGTTGGCATTCGGACTTCTACGGGCTAAGGATTGGTATAATTGGACTGTTGAAGGTATACAGACGATAACGTTTTATGTATTGTATTGGCAGGAAGTCATGATACCAAGAAGGAGATGCCCATATGAAGGATTTAACGGGTAAAAACCTGTATCGATAGTTAGATATATAGGGTAATTTTGCGCGTAGATTCCGAAAATGACGTCTGTTTCGGCTAAATCGCAGCCGTTTTAGCGATAGAACAGCTCAAACAAAGGCATCCCGTCAGCCAAAAAGTTCAGTGACTCGGGTTGCATCGTTTTTGACGATTTCACAGATTCTTATTGGCTACTTTCGTGGATAGTGCAGGTTTGCACGAGAACGTACGGGTTTCGTTGTGCGGGCTGGTACCAACCCGCACCTGGCTATTGAACACACTGAGCAAATCATATGCACAAAAATATAGATTATGGAAGTTATTGGTCGTGGAGCTCGGCTTCAACTTCAGCAGGTAAAGAGGTAGTTGACGCACTCGCTTCATTGCTGTACGCATCCTCGTACTTTTGCACGTGGCGAAATACGTCTAACCATGAGTCATTCACTGCTGCCAACCCCTCCAAAACTCTCTCGACAGTCTCTGTTGCATTTTTGGCCGGGTTCCTGGCGATCGGTCCTTTTACTTGAGCCCAAATCAATTCAATGGGCTGCAAGGTTGGGTGGTAAGGCAGTGTGTAGAACAGGAGGTGTCCGTGTTCATTAGCGATCTCTTGCGCTCTGTAACGAGGTTTCGGCTGGTGTGCGTCGATGATATTTGTCAAGTTTTCTCTTGTCATTGTAAAATCTATGTCATTACCAACTAGAATATTTTGTTAGGAAAATAAAAAAATAAGCAATAAGAAAAAATACCATTGTTTTGGAGCCACGAAATGATCTCACCCTTTAGGTCTGACTTAACGGGAGCCCTGTTGGTTTGTTTTTTATGATAGGTAGCGCCATCCATGTGGATGTTGCAACCACCATATTTTTCTTGTAGCGTCCTACAAAGCGGCTCAAACCATTTGTTAAACAGTTTAGCATTAAAATTGTCATGATAATCGTCTGGCTCCCAGTGCTTGCGCTTTAACGCAGCATTCCAAACTCGTATTGAGCCTTCAACGAAGTGCCCAGTTGTAATAGCACCCTTAGTTCGTATAATTCCTGCTGCAATAATACAAGCTCGTTACCCATTAAAAAAACACAAATTAGTTATTGTCCCAAACAAAATCTTACTAGAAAAATCACAAACGTACCGAGCACCTTTGCCAGACTTGTCGTACCGTATTTTGTCTGCCGTCAACCACGTCCTACCAGAGACATGGTTGACGTTGCAGAAAGACTCGTCCAGGTAAACTTCAGGCCGATTTACTCCAGAGTACACAACGCCGTTGCGGCCTGTCGTCACAACTCGGTTGGCGAGTTTTTGTTCAAATATGTGGCTCTAAAAGCCACATTTCCTGGCGACTCCATATAGATATGGCGCTTCTCGCCTTTCAGATAGTGGTAGCCGAGCTCATTCATTAGACTGGACATTGTACGTCGATGAATATTGACACCGTGAACGGATTCAACCTCGTTTGCAACCTGCTGGGCTGTGGTAGGGATAGCATTTTTGTTCCTGTCAACTACGAAGGCTTTATTAGTCGGAGCTATCTCCTCAACGGAGAAGCCCTTACTTCTTCCTCGGCTGCTCTGTCCCTCCTCATCCTGCCGAGTATAAGATTTGACAGTTAACATACACATAACAGTTAAGTAATGAAATCACTGGCACGGACCTCAAAAAGTGCTCTGGGTTCTCGTTGTAGCTGCCCCAAACGCGAGCTGATGTTGCGGGAGGCATACCAATACATTTCTGGACCAGTTCCCTCGTGCGGCTCCCCTTAAAATTGCCCAGGGCCTTCTCTGCTTAAAAAATGTGTAGCATTTTACCACCATTCTTTTCTCGGGGATGGTGAGCTCGCGTCGGACTTCCTCGTCGTCCATGCCTCCTAGTCGTCGTGGTGCACGAGGCTTCTCCTTGTTGTTGTCAAGATGACAAGCTTTGCAATGGATGCCTTTGCACCCGCAACGGACAAGAACTGAAGGCGCTATGCTATTTTTGTCTGGAGGTTACAATTCTTGGTATCATGACTTCCTGCCAATACAATAGACTCCCAGTGGCGAGCACGTTTTCTTGTCACTTGTACAATGTTGATATGTGTACAGCCAACACAGTTCTAGGGATGTAAGCGCGCAGCTTAGAGTGCTAGAGGTTTTGGATTTGCAGATTAGTTATCTTTTGCTAACCGATAGTGAATGCTTGAGCTCAAGCGACCATGGGATTTGCTGGTCATGCAATTTTTAGCTTCACCGTCCAATGCAATGTAGACTGCTCAGTCGGTCTGCACACTGTCGCCGCTGGACAGGACTCTTCAAACACGTCTAGGGAAGTACTAGAGACAAACACACATCGGTGTAGTACGATGCATGCCGCCTAGCAATATGCAGGCAGCTACGAGTGCGGAGGGTTTTGGGCCTACGATGACTGCCTTGAGTTTTCGCATGGTTGAGCCACGCAAACTGCCATGGTAGCGCGAAGTTGCACCCTAAGAAGGGAGGGGGCTACCACGGCGACCGGAAAAGCGAGACTGACAGTACAATGGCGGGTTGCGACAAATCCTGACAGTGGTCTGACAGCGAGCTGTTTGACGCAAAATGACCTGGATTGGATGGAGACCTGTTGCAGAGCCATCAAGGCTCTTTCGGCGAAAGATGTGTTGAATAATCTAGAGTACTTTGGCAAAAGATGAATGAATCGGTTAGTGTGTGTGCATTTGCAGGTCGGGTAGAAGGCGGACTACATGGGCGGAGTGGAGCTTTCTGGGATAGCTCCTGAAGTGTGATGAGTATATTGAGGGCTTGGGCCTGTACTCAGGGTTTGGAAAGGTGGCGCATGTACCGTTGTGGCAATGACAGTTCGATCGGTGGAGGATCTGTGGTTATCTCGGGCGGAAAAACATCCCCGCGAGCAACCTGGGGATATGTTGGACAAGCAAGGTGCGTACGGTTCGGTCTCCCATGTAGCGGGAGCGGAAGGAGCAACGTTGCAGTCAATATATATGGAGTCGATGTGCCGGCGCAAGGAAACTGCCTATATCATGCCGTTTTGAAAGCAGCGGCGATGGCTGGTGTTTGCGAGCCGTTTGGGATGGACGCAACCGAACATGTGTTCAACTTGAGGGTGAAAGTTGCTGTTGAGGTTGGCCGCCTGTTATAGGAGGGAAAGATTGTTGATGCTCTAAAAAATGGAGGACGTAAGTTTGAGATTTGGTTGCCTGCCCGAACCAGTACTTAAAGTATTCGGGGCAGTCCCAATCACAGCAATGACATGCATGCTGCAACGGATGATGTCGTTTTGTGTGCGGATGGGATATTTGGGGTTATCCCAGACAATCTTGCCTTGTTAGTTGGGGAGGGAGCTACAACTGGTGAGCCACTTGCAATTACCATTGCACTGCGGGGCTTGTTCGACAGCGCGTCACATTTAGCGCCAGAAATCACTACGTCGCTGGCTCCTTTAATACCATAACAGATATGCGGTTCTTTGCCGAGTGTGTTTATCGTCGTGGTGAGAGCCGAGAAACAATTACTATTGACGGCAATGACGAGAGCAACGGAGTTTATGTACACCCATATCCTTAGATAACGGAGTTTATGTACACCCATATCTAAGGATATGTACACCCATATCCTTAGATATGGGTGTACATAAACTCCGTTGCTCTCGTCATTGCTCTCGTCATTTTTTCTTTTTTCTTCGGCTGCTCACAGCAGCCGAAGAAAACAGAAAAGGTGGAAGCCTCAAGTAGCGGGCACGATCCTCGGGCGACCCAGGTACTAAACATGGGAACGAGAAAGCCAAGACACAACCAAGGAAGGTAGATCCGGCATCGGGTAGCGGGGCACGTTTCTCAGGTGATCGTCCAAGAAAACTTCTGGCCAAAAGGGGTTGTTGCGACGGTCTCGATTCGACTCACGCTTCTCTAGATAAGTAGCTCGAAAGGCTACATTTCCAGCTGGTTCAGCAAGATAGTGTCGATTATGCCCCCGTAGTGCTTGAAACCCATGTTCGTGAGCCATCTCCGCATACTGCGTACCCGAAATTCCTCACCAAGACCGTCCTGCACATGATTGCAACCAGCTGAGCTGTCACTGGCTTTACAGCTTTGTTTTGGGCAACAATGTAGTCACGAACAACCGCACAAAGTTCAGACTCCTTGTTATTCTTCTTGCGGCCTCGCGTTGAAGGATCGGTCTGCAGGAAAACATAAATTTATACAGTAAACCAATTGCACACTAAAAGCAGAGGTAACCCTAGGAAGATAAAAATTGTAATTTCACCTCGATGAAATCTGTCTAGTGACCGCTTCTGTAGGCAGCTATCGTGCGCTGTATGGTGCTCTCTCCAAAGCCTGTCGCGTCGTGAGTGCGCCGTCGAGAGTCGACCTGCTTTGGTCCTCGACGAGATATTGGTAGACCTCACGACAAGGGCTTTTTCGGTCGGACTGAGTTGGTGTCGGCTACCCATGATGAAGATCTTGTTATGAACACTATAGGCTCGAAGTTGGCCCCAGTAGTATCTAAATGCTCTAACATTTCTATCGCGTTCATGCTCCTATCCGACCGCTGCTTTTGGAAGTATGGCCTTAAGTTCTGACCACCCTTTTTGGAACTCGAAGTATCCACTTTTGACCGCTACAATAGAAGCTGGAGTCCACAGCTCATTTACTATTCCCATACGGCAGGGCTTACGCAGACAGTCTTGAGACATCGCATTTTTGTCAAAACCAGGGCATTGACACATTCTATGTTTTCCCCTCCCCTCGTGACCATCACTCTGATCGCCGTCGTAAGGGCCTCAGCGCAATTCATTAACCGGCGGGGAAGAGCACAAGCAAGCGGGATGGTACGCGGAGGCTTGCTGGCGGCGTGTAAAGGAACTGGAGAACGTCGCGTTGCACCTGAAGAAGGCGCTACCGTTGCCAGAAATGTAGAGAAATCTTGTCGGACATATGGTGAGGAGGGGTGTTGCCCGGAGAAGCTCTGGATATTTGTATCGCTGGCAAAAACATTTTCCGGAAATCGACACACTTTTAAGCAGCTACACAACTGAAGTGCGAGAAACAGGAGCCTCGATCCAAGCAGCTGCACCAGCGACCCAAGTAGTACGAGCGACCGATGTATCCACTATGGCAATTAACAGTTGTTAGATCAACATCTTTCGTGCCCGTCTTAGTTTTCCATTGCTTGCAACCTCAAACTTTCTCGAAGCACGTCTTCACTTGGAACGAAGTACTCCAGAAACTGTTTGTGAGGGTGTCATAAGATATAGCTGGGAAACGTATTGACCCGGGTGACAGCAACATAAAATGACGATCACTGAGGTGAACGTCATGTCGGGCGTCGAAGAGGAGCAAGAATCATCCTATCAACGGTCATGACATTTTTCCGTAGAAAGAGAGTATGCAAGCACCAGAGGTACTTGACGTATGCATGCAGAATTCAGTGAACGCAGCGCAGGTGCCGGCGACAGGCCCAGTAACCAGAGCAGCAAAGCGGCGTGCGGGCGAGAAGCACAGCGGCTCAGTGAGAGAACATTGACGGTCAGCAGTGACGGCGATCCAGTCCAAGAACCAGCGACGATAGGCGATGCCGTTCAGCACAGCCTGATGACCAGTGCATGTAACGAAAGGCTACAAACAGTGAAGGTGGTGGACAATGTTGTGGCAGAGCAAACGACGACAAGTGGTAATGACGTGCAGACAGGGATTACCAGTACTGGGGTTTTTGTTGTTATGCTGGCAGTACGATTGCCGGACATCGATCTAAGCTGCTGCCATTATTATTAACTCGCTGATGGCTATACAAACTACTACATTAAAAGTAATACAGTACTGCTCGGTACCAGTCCTAGCAATGACAGGCTGCGGCCATCGCTACGCGACTCTTCCATTGCGGCCTCGCTGCTGGCCTCCATACCCACGATCTCGTTGCGGTTATGCTTCAGCAAAACTTGCTTCTCGGCGCGTGCATTATCGCTTTTTGATCGCAAAGGGTTCATGACAAAGCCTCCCGTCAAACATACGCGTTCTTGCAAAGCGTTAGAAGGGCTTTTACCAAGCCACACGCGTGCTAGCGCAGAAATTGAGGGAACAACAAGCTGCCGCTCTCTCGGAACCAGCGGCAAATGTGGACATGCTCGCAAAGAGCTTCCAGTCTCCAACATACCACGCCGCCGTGGCGCATCATGAGCAACTTTGTGACGTAGTCGTTCAAGAGCTATCGATTTCCAGCTTGGTGCAGCGAGACAGAGACCCACTGTACTGAGTGCTGTAGCTACTGAACTAGTACCTGATCGGCTTGACAGTTGGTAGTTGATGCCAGAACTGCGGGCATGGCTGCTGCTGCAATTGGTGCTCCACAAACCACTTTTTGGCTATCCACCGACGGTACTAAATCCAAGTTTGGTACAAACTCTGGAGTTGTGTCCACTTCATCGCATGTAGACCCAGCTCGCATAGCGGCGAACAGCTCACGATGCACACGCTTCAACAATAAGTGCCCGTTGCCAACTATCCGGTCAATATCCACGTTTAGGCCTGCACCGGTGCAACCATCAGATTAAACACTGCTATCTACGGCACCTCTACTCTTGCCGGCCGCCGAACGAATGAGTGAAGCCACCGAACCTTTTGTCCTCGGGTCCAACAAGAGAATGACCACGGTTTCAGCAGTGAGTGAGGGAATTCTTCTCTCCATTTGACGTCTCGTTCGGTCGATGCAGGTTTGCGCTTCACAGCTGGGAGCCGCTAGTGATTCTTCGTAGCGAGGCAAAGAAACCTCTGTCGTTCCGACGTCCTCTGTGCGTCGATGCTGCAAAAATCAGCCGCGGGCTTCACGATTGCGACGTAGTGGGCGGATTGCGAAACTGTAGGACGATTGCAGGCATGTTTTTTCTGGATTTCAGCAGTATCTAGCATTAATGCCGCGGTACTGCCGCTAGCCACACTTTACTACTCTAGTAGTAGTACGGCGTCACGAGAAATACTGGTAAATGTAGTTGCAGTAGCAGTACTTCAGTACTGGAATCTACTAGTATTTCGAAACTACTGGCAATCCCTGCGTGCGGACGCCGGCGACGACGGCAGCGGGCACAGTACGGTGCAGTCCAGGCGGCAGTGAATGACAACCAGCAACGTCGACAGTGAACAGTGCTTAAGCGCAACAATCATCTGTACCGGCAGCGAGCAGTGTACGACAGCGACAATCAGCAGTACAGGTAGCGAGCGTGTACAGCAGCGACAGCTTGCAGTACCGGAAGTGAGCGATGTACGGCAACGACAGACAGCAGCTCCAGCAACGAGAGGTGGCGACAGTGGTATTTGTCGTCAGAAGGCAAGCAAAGACGGCAGTCGGTGATGAACAGCACCGACGACGATCAGCAGCGCTCGGTGGTGAAGCATCGCAATAGTGACAGTCAGAAACAACGAGCAGCGAGCCAGCAAGTTCCACGTCGGCAAAGCGACACGACGGTCAGTGCAGACAAACGGCAGGCGAGTACAGGCGATAAGGTGGTGCAGAACAGAACGACGACCGACCGACGTGCAGTGGAGACGCAGGCGACGAGTGTAGGTGATGCAGTGCGCTCAGGTACCGGCCTAAGTCTACTAGTTTAAGTCAATGTTACAAAGATGTGGCCTATGGTGAGGTCGTATGAAGGTTGTTAGAGTCTGGATGGGTCAACATTCACCAATTTGCGATAAGAAGTGAGACAGGTATTCGATTTCCCGACCGTTTATGACTACGTGCAAAAGTGGTTCAGGTTTCGTTAAATTACGAGATGTACTGCAATATGCGTTTAAACAAGTTTGGCGAGGTTCAGCGATCCCACCTAAAACTCTGGATAATAAATATCCAGGGAACTTGCATCAGCAAAACTCAGATATCCTTAATGTGATCAAATCATTTCGAGATTTCTCGATCTGAACTGATAAGAGACTGCCGTTTCCATAAAATACCCCGTAATCTTGAAATGTCAGCCAGTGACTTTTGACGTCGTTCGGAGCAAGCACCGATAAGGTCTAGCGTCGTTTCTTAACAGGAAAAATGCCCAGCACCGTCGCTCAAGTCGTCGACCACCTCAGCCGCCAGTTGGGGGATGAGACTGGAACCTCGTCTCCAGCCACGAAAACTTCGGAGTTGTCGCTCACCACGTGGAGGAAGAGGCATCCGACTCCGTATTCCCTATTCTCTCTGAGTACACCACTGCTGGTGGGGATGAGACGCTCAAGGGAATGATCAACTTCTCCGCCCCCGAGTTGGATACTCTACGGTTACTGGTTGAACCTGCTGTAACGATTAAGTGGACGTAAGGGCGCGGGCGTAAGCCATCTATGTCTACGCTGGAGATGTTGCACCGTGTCATCGGAGCTGTGGAGCCCGTGCTGTACTCCCAGTTAGTCAAACGTGTCAAGATGTCGGAGCAGATGGAATTTGGCAACACCTTCATCAACTACCCTCATGCTTTCTACGCTACCGACGTCAAGTTTCAGCCAGCTTATCAACCCAGCGGGCGTTTTGTGGAGCAGAAGGTTTACTTCTCGGCTAGGCACAAGCTGTATGGCTTCAAGATCGAGTGTTCTGTTGCACCACCAGGTATCGCCGTGGATGTTTCGTGTCACTCACCCGGGTCGTCGTCGGATCTCACGATGATGCTAGGCGGGCTCTCCATTCATCGGGAGATGCTACACAAAGAAGACAGTACGGATTCTGAATTGGGTGGTGAACCGACGCAGTTTCCCAGATGTGGGCTGCCTTGGTAGACAGGGGATATGAAGGCGCTGAGAGAGTGCTTCGTACGATCCAGCCAAAGAAGAAGCCTCGAGGAGGTACCCTAGACCGAGACAACATTGCACGTAACAAGGCGGTGGGCTTCGGATCAAGTTCTAGTCGAGAACTACTTTGGCCGCATGTGCATGCTTCGGAAGGCTACCTACGCCACTTTCAAGTGGAATGAGAATCGGTTTGACGGTGTCGCTCGCATTTGCACGGCACTAACCAACTATCACGCGGGTTTAATGCCGCTGCGGACTCGTGACAGCGAGAACTATGACATGGTGCTCTAAAAGTACCAGGCAATGGGCGAACGTATTCGGACGCAACGGGCTAGGGCCCAACGTCACTATCGCATGCGCCAGCAGATTCGTTCGCGCCCAGCGCCTTACATCACCCGCCCCTCTGCATCCCCGCGTGAAACGCAGTACGACTCTGATGATTCATATTTTTCTCTTTGTAGGGCGGCTACTTCGGCTTTACCATGTTAGCCTTGAAGCTTTTATTGGAATAGAAGAACTCATTGCGACTCTGGTAGCTTTTTCTTTTCTTAATGTTGACTAAACTTAAGTTCTCGACTAACCAATTTGACACCAACATGGATGTAATCGGACTCCGTGCAGCTAGAAAGGTTTAGGCAGCTACTTCATTGCGATATAAATTGCGGAAGTCGCATAAGCCAGATGCCCACTAATACCACTCTTAAGCTTCACTGTTGCGGAACTGCTTAGGTGTGCGCGCGCAGAGGAAGACGTAGGACTCCCCGAGTCTCAGTTCCAGGCTTCCAGCTTCAGGTTCTTTACAAGAACCTAGTACAGTCCCGTAAGTTAGGACTCGCAGAGCCAGTGTCCCTTATACAAAGGCCAACACAATTAACTTTCAAAATGTGAACTGTATTGAATCCTTAAAGCGGCTAGTCCGTACCTGGTGTAAATGTATGAGTCTAACTATAGCTATAGTTAGCTCCAGTGAAAGGTAAATGAATGGCTGTAAGGCGAATGGGTACCAGGTACCAGTCGGATGGCTATCCTCTAGAGGTTGCCCGTGGTGTATACCACACGCGTAGCAACCTTCGTGTAACCCCGTTACATCCACAGTGCTCTACAGGGGTTGGAATGTGACGTTCACTGTACTTCGGCCCGCCACCCCTTGGCAGTTGATGACAAATTGGAAAATGAGGGGTGCTTGCTGGGGTGGCGTGCAGGACCACAATCGTCAATCCACTTTATATTTATAGGCGGTGCCCATGTGATATTGAAGCATATCGACTCTTGCGACGTTTCCTGGATAAGATGCAAACATGTTTTGAAACTGAATTACGGGCCACGAAATGTAGCCAACTGTTTTTCATAGGATCGTATTTATCCCATCAGCAGGCATGTCACCAGGTTTCTTTTTCAAAAACTACCTATTTGAGGTACAATGGGCAGCCCTCGGAGATTTCAAAGGGGTAGTCTAACAGCAACGCATCGATAGAAGTGAAGAAGTCGAATGAAGCAGTAAAAACTGTATAGAGAAACGCATGGTACGCTCCCAGCCTGGCGTCCGTGTCCTACACAGCAGTCGTGCACGCTTCAGTCTGAGCAACGTCGTTTGCCAACGGCATGAGCTACTGCCAAGTTTGGAGTTCACCTTCCATCGCGTAGTTGCTCAAATGTCACGATATCCGTTGATACGCGGCTTGAGTCTTGCTGGCTATGTGTCAAGATAGAAGACTTCGTGTTGAAGTAGTATCTATTTGGTTTTTCAAGACTGAAAGAAGCCTTGGCTAGCAGCTAGACTATGAAGTAGCTAACAATTGGGAACAACTCTATCTACGAAGGAGCTTCGGTCCTGATGCGATCCTGTCATGAGATGCTTGTATTGATGTGATCCTGTCATGAGATAGCGAGGGCGGTTCCCGTTGAGCCAAATTGAGCGCACGATGAACTCACACGAGTTGTACTCGTGACATCAAACGTTCGCGATGAGGGCCCATAAGGCGCTTGGGCGTACTGAAGTCACCTTCAACAGTGTGGGTCCCTGGCGCAATACTGGCGAGGCCGATGGCGAGCGCAGTCAGCGGTTTGAACTCACCAAACACCACAATGCTTTTCCACGCATCTTCATGCGTCTCACCTACGTCGGTGTTGAGTCGGCGGCGACAGTCGCTTCTCTTGTTGTAGCAATGAATGTGCTCCTTGCGCTGGACCCAGACATCCTGGGTCGCAGTCATTCCGTATCGCCCCACTAGCTTAGGTTTATGCGCCACCAGTAGAGCCCTGTAGATTTCGTCGTTACTGTGGACAATGTCGATTGGGCGCGTTGGGGGCGTTTCACGAGCGTCGTTATTGATGCCCAGCTTGACTTGAGCCACCGAGTCCATGAGCACCGTGATAGCTTCGGCAAATGACTGCACCAACTCTGCCTGGCTCACTTCGTACTGCATTTCGCCGTTTTGAAAGTTCTCGTCGTGTTCATGACCTTCTGACTCGGCATTCAGTACGGGGCTTCCTCATCCAACAGGGGGTCGTATTCCAAACGGGAATCGGTGCCGCCACTAACTAGGTGGTGCGGGCTATATGATCCAGCAACCACAAATTGTGACCTAATCGACGTTTCTTATGGGTAAAGGCCACTTGCGGGCACTGGAGACTGCGATCCATGTAGTTCCGCAGGTGTATCTATGCTTCGACATCTCGATTTTTCTTGGCCACTCTCGGAGACTTTCAAATGGTAATGGTGTACCTTTTGTACGCCAAATACCCCTGGGGACATGCTTGCCCATCAGTAACACGTCGATCTTGGATTTGTTGCAAATTTATTACAAATAACTGTTGTTATGTGGGATATGACCACCTTCTGTTTGAAACATTGCCAGGTCGCGTTTGAAGTTGAATGATGCGAAATGTGCATCATACGCTAGGACAGACTTTTTGAGACTGTTGTCTAATGGAAATGACAGAGGCTACGTACACAGTCTCGGATTCGTATGTAATGATTAATCTTAGATATAGTACAGAAAGTCCATCACCCTAACGGTGAAACGGATTCCCGCAGGACGGGTGTCATCAACGGGGGATTGTGTTGTTCCGCTCCGCGTTGCAAAGGCTGTCGCTGCGCTTCTGCCAAAACAAATGTAAGCTCTGGTGAGTGTAGTGCTCGGCTCGCTGGAATGCTCGGCGCTGGGTCCGTCTCCGCAAATACAGCGCGGCCCTGTTTCGCGGACACCCCGAGCGGGTTTGCTGTGTCTTCGCGCGCTCGCAACCGCTCGCTTCCGTTGTACGTTGCACTCACCCCCTCATTCTGATACTGTGTAAAGAGTCATTCTCTTGTGGAAATGGCAGGGCTTACGCAGACAGTCTGGCAGAGCTTACTTACACAGTCTGAGGGTCTGGGTTAGCACAGTCGTCCACGGTCTTACACAGTCTTGCACAGTTTTCAGGTGTTTCTCGTGTACACGCGCTCCATCTGCTGGATAGCCTTGCCATCTGCCGATCAGGCATATCTGCATCAAACAGGGCATATCGGAAGTAGCCCGTCGAGTGAAATGCCGTATAACGTCCTGTGGAAGAAGAATGATGGTCCCCAAAGACGTCAGTTGTCGCTAAGTCTGCAGCAGCGTCAGCAAAGACTTCGAGTTTTCGCCAAGTATTTGCGTGTACATGTCGAGACGATATAACGATACTAGCGCAGGCACCAACGAATCGTAAAAGACAGTAGGTGATTTATCAACTTACATGCCCCTTAACAATGTGGGAAATGAATCGGTAGCGGAAGTACTGCATGGCGATGTCGGTCCCATCTCCTGTTGGAACGACGTCGAGAAGACGCATCTCAAAGAAGAACATGACGTAGACCCCGCAATTATACGAGTCTACCTGCACGACCCAGTCGACCTGCTTGAAACGATAGCGCTAACAAGACGGCGGTGTAGGTAGTAGCAGAACCATCTCTGTTCCTATGTAGGTCCTCAGTGCAACGAAACGATCACCGGTTTTCTGGGAGTCGAAGATGATAATTGAAAACTCTTCAAAGTTAACTGCGACAGCGCACCAATGATCTGATTTGTAGTGTATCACCGCGAGAAATCATAGCTTTCTGTCATCCGTTGCAGAACTGCCAGATCCATCGGTTGTATGTCTGTTGTCGACAGCAGACCGAAGGTGCGTCCACGCGCATCGATAAAATATTTATGAAAGACTGTATACAGAGATCCATGCATGACATTTCCACGAGCGACCGACCGCGTAGTGTTGTGATCCAATAGTAGTCCCCAAGAACGTTAATGGGTTTCAGGGCTTCCACCACGGTGGCTGTACCCAGGCACCCCACCTTCCAGCTTTGGCCTGCTTCCCACCCCGCAATATCCAACTCATTCGTGATCCATTTGATAGTTTTTTCAATTCTTGAAACCGAGGGATTACAGTGTGCCAGGACTTCATTGCCTTGAGCATTAATGTGACTATCATCGCCAAAAACGCCCTGCGCAGTCTGAGACTGGTCCACAGTTTCAGACTAGTAACTAGTCTAAGTGTAGTACGCTCACCTGCACATGCTGGCCCTTCCCCATCGCATCGTGAATCATGAACTGAACAATTTGTAGTTCGATGCGTTCGTGACGTGGGTGGCGACGATAAGAAGCACCTCAGGGAACTTCTCGAACATAGCTTGCATGTGCGAAGACTGAATCGATATGCACTTGACAACATCCTACCAAACAAAAGGAACACAGATCAATACTTGAATAGACGAGTACAAGATAGATTATCAAGGTACCTCCTCATTTTCGTACACGCGGGTAACGTTGCCAGATTTCAAAGAAAATTCCTCCAAATTCGCGCTGACGCGTTCCTCCAATGTCGAAAAATCATAAGATTCCCTTTGAAGCCTCGCGACCAGATTGTGGACGTCCTGTATCGTTGGTTCCACACTTGTGTTCTCCGTAATGTACTCCAATATCCGCTTCCTGTTTGCCCCAGATCGGTGGAGAGTCCGCACGGTTTCCACAACGTCTTCGTCTTCAACCCTTCGCAGTTCATGGTAGGTATCTTACGCTTTTCGGCTAATTTCATGATTGTGGCATGTCATGTGTTTCGTGATACAGACCTCCCAAGACCCCGTTTCGCGGACGCATGCATTAATATGGGATACGCCAGCGTTAGAGTCGGTAAATGTAAAAATGCGAAGAGAATATCAGTCACATACCTGTGCACGACATCCGACTTGTCTCGTGTGCTGATAGGGTCTTTTGCCGTGACCTCTGCCCACCCGAGGCCACCCGCTGTGGGTGCAGACGTCCGTTTTGTTGTAGAACATCATTTCTTCCGCGATTAGATTCCCAGGCGCTCGGCTCGCTGTTATTCGCTCGTTGCGTGTCCTAACGGGAGTCGCTGTTCGGACATAGTATAACTAAACGCAGTACAACAGCATGTTAGATGCCTGCAGTACACTCAAAATGATACACAGACTGAAACTGTTCCACATTCCAAGTATTTCACACAAACGTGGTATGTGCGCTTATTGTAGTTGCGAAGGTACTGCTCCAGGTCCTCCCAGTCGTCGAACAGCTTTCGGTCCAGCTCTGATACCTCCACCAGATCGTTCAGGGAAACAACATCGTGCTCGTTCTCTCTTGTAGCAGCCACAACAGTGGAACCGGATGCGCTGTCTTCTTCTCCGGAGCTGGAGCTTCCCGAAGTTTGAGAAGACACAACTGACGACGCAGCTCTCGCTCCAGTTTTGCTTTGGTGCCCATGTGATCAATTCTTTTGTCGTTTCTGATGCTTCCGTCCCCGCGATCTTGTCCCCTTGCGTTTTTAGGTCTGCCACTGGACCAGTAGCAGACATTCGGAGTCAGCGTCGCTCCCGCTCTCTTGATGGCTCCAGTTGCTGCCAGATAATGGTTCATCATCGCTCTCATCAGTCTTCACCGAGTCCACGGGTGGATGAACAAAGCGGAACGGCATCCCGGGGCGTTTCGGCGGCATCGAGGAAAGCGAGGGTGCTGGCCGCGGGGATTCTGAATGAGGGAGCCGTAGCCACTAAATTCGACAAGCATGAGTGATGGTCGCTTGAAAGGCAAAGTTGGATACGCAACGATGATTTGTGGATACACAGTCCCACGGTGGATCCCACCGATGGCCTTTTTAAAAACTGTGTACATAGTCACTCACCAGATATTCTTGAGATATTTTTGGACAGAACCGCCACGAGACTGTGCTGGACTGTGTGAGATCATAGACCGGTCACAATTGACGTATATCTGCGCAAAGCCAGGACGTATTCGAACCCAAAATTCCGCCAAGTCTTTTGGACACAGTCTGAGATTAACACATTACAGACTGTCTCTAACAAATTCATGCGTCCCTCTAAGTCTCTTTCCTGTTGAGATCATGCAGTACTAGCAGTAATTTATCGTGCTCGTATAGTCCTGAATTTAAGCCCGCATGCTCTGCACACGGGACTTAAACCACAGGATGCGATGATGTTTGGTGCTTATGCAGCTCTGAGCAGTGAACTAGACCCTCAAACCCTTAACCTTTTAAAGCGCAAGTGTCATAGCTGCAGGCATGAACCCTAAGAACCCTCTACCTCCCCAAGGGGAGGTAGCTTCGCTCGTTGGTGGGGCCAAGCGTGCGGTAAGTGTCTTACACGTTCGTCTCAATCGCACAGTCCGAGCATTATAACCCTTCAACAGCTAAACACAACACAATCTGACACTAGGGTATCCGTAACGCATTCTAGCCGCCGACACTGTTGCCTCGGAGCGAATACTTGCAGCTACTAACAACACCGAAAAATCAGCTTCTGCGCTCATCGATGCACGGCATTAGTTATCTGCATGCAATATTAGAGAGTTAGATCCGTAAATACCGCCGCTTAGAATAATTATGGCACTATTAACCCCCACCCCCCACCCGAAGCCTTGTATTAGCCACGATAAGGCGATAGGCTTAACCTGTATTAGACATGATAAGGATTTTTAGACTTGGTTTTTGTGTTGAGGTATACAAATTTTTCGTCAACAAGGGAAGGTGTCGTGTGTGGAGAAGTCCACTCTCGTGCATAAGCGGTCACTGTCTGTGCATACTTTGCTTTTCAAAATAGTAGTTCGCGAAGGTAGCGGGAAGCGCGCAATTCCCTCCATTGGGGATAGCAGGTAAGAACACAGGCCACGAGTTTCTTCTCGTTCGACAACTTGCAGCCAGAAGACGAGATCGGCTTCCTCGCGTTGGGCCAAGATAGCAAGAAGTGGCTATGATTTGAGGCGACATCCAGGGTCTATCAAACGACTTTACATACGTCCGCCTGAGTAAGACGAAGAAGGACGTGCGAGGCGAGGATGACTTCGTGGGCGAGGCGGAACTCAAGCATTCACTCGACAAACACAATCTCGGTAAGCATGCGTATCGCCGCCGCAAACGTTGCGTGAGGTAATCGTTGATGTTGCAGAAGAGCTGAAGCGTAAGCAGAAGGCATCCAATCGTAAATCTGCGCAACAATGGACGTCAGGCAGCTCGAAGGCAGGGCAGCTGGTATGTCAGGTGTGGTTGATAATCGTGTCTGATACAAGCTAACGCTGTGGTGATATCTTGTATACTACAGTTGCATCTAATGATGAGATGTCGCCTAGACAGTCAACGACTGCTGTCGATTCGATGAATCCGTCCGGCCCAAAAGTCCAGTCTGTTGCAGTGACGGGTACTTGTACTGGTACGTCTGCAATCGTAAAGCTATCGTATATTGGATATGTTCTCATCATACCTATATGTACTGTGCAGTGCTGTGAATGGACGACAAGAATCAATGGATACTGCCATGCCGCTTTAGATGCAAATGCTGATCTCACGCCAAATCAAACTTGCACGTATTCAAACGGTAACCGCATTGCATCCATATCTTGGGGTTGTTATAAGCGCTTACTGTGGTTGATGTACTGTCGTAGTAGCTGGTTGGGCTCTAAGCGTACCGCAAAATCGCCGAAACTTAGTCATGAGCTTACTGACGTTGCCTCCTATGGTGACCAGAATGTGCAGATGTGTTATTCAACGTCTTCTTATCTTCTTGACAGCGTTTTTTTCATCAGTGATTCGGAAAAGTCATTGCCATTGTTGTTGTCAGCAATGACGGCTGCTCTTCAGGTATGATACTATACACTATAAAGATTCATGATAGACACTTCTAACATGTATTCTTGCTGATTAGACTTGATTCTGAAGGAGAGGATGATGACGGCTCCGGGAACAATGATGAAGAGATCGAACGTGATATGCAAGATGTGCTTGGGGAAGAGGACACTGCGGGTACTCCCGACGTGGGGTCAACCTAGCAGCCGTTCGAGGGGTTGCGGGTACAACTGTTGAAGCGTTTAGTTGGAAGAGAAGCGTTTGAGATCCTAAAGTCCGACTCAAGAAAAGTATCATGTTGGCGTTTATCGAACTCGCTGTAGTGAGCCTTTTATGGGATTCAATCGCGCCTGCACTACCGCTAACAAGACCAAGATCTCACACATTGAGTTTTACTCAATGTACTTGGTATACTTGGACTTGTCGTCCAGCACCAACCTCTCGCCTAACAAGGCGACGGCCAGTTGATCGTCCTCCCTCTCTGGTGTTTGCTGCTTGAGGAAGGCAATACCCTGCAACACATCGCACTGCTCCATACTCTGCACCGACACCACCGACCCGGGCGGAATGCTGTAGACCTCCGTGTGCGGCGTCACATCCACGGTGATGCACACGCCGCGATTGGCCTCGCACACCGCTTTCTGGCTCTCGTACCATGGCATCCGGCCAAAGTACCTGGGGCATGGAAGCCACATGCCATCCCTTCGACTTTAGAAGTAGCCATTTTGCATTTTTACATTATAATTGGGCGGTAGCTTCCGTAGCTGCGTATCTCGGACGACGACGAGAAGGCGAAGAAGCTGCCCACTCATAACGAAAGTTGCGCCGAGTGGGTGGCTCCCAGCAGTTAGCGCCTTAGAGCAATCGTTGATGCGTGGACGTCGGCTCTTCTAACCGGCAACGTGTCTTGTTTTGAGTATAGAACTGATGAGCTGAGTGCCACATGTTCTTGAAGTCTAAATATCGAGAAAAAGTTATTGTCTCTTTCACGCTTACATGCTGTCTCTGTGCAGACATGCCATGTCTCTGTGCGCATCGGACACGTTTAACTTTCTTATTCTGTCTGATACAGTAGCTGGTTTGTTGGACAGGATAGACTGTTCAGGACACGACAGCATCGGCAGTACTGTCAAGGGGTGGGGGTTGCCTGAGCTTTGTAACGGGACACGAAATTTTTACCTTGGGTTTACTAGTGTAGCCCTTCCCCTTTGATACAGGATAGTTCGACCGACAGGCGCAACTGTTTTCGTTCGGGCTGGGGGTAAATGAAAAGGATTGCTGTTTGCACACTGCCGAATTTGTCTGGTAAATAACACCAGTATTCATGATACACACCCATAATTTACGGATATGGCACTTTTTCCGCTTGTGGTCCAGTCTCCTTGCGAACTCTAACATTCCTGATGGGATCTTTCGAAAACCATTCCGCGATTATCTCAAGGTGATAATCTGCATTCAGCGTTCTGGATCATGAGCCTGAACTGCCTGAGCGCCCGAACGCGCGTGGAGACCGAATCGGAGCTGGAGGCGGCATCCAAGCTGGTGGAGCGCGCTTTCAACCGCCTGCAGAAGTCCGACACCAAGCGCGAGTGCGTGGAGCGAGCTATCAAGGACTCGAAGGTCGGCAAGACGCAGGAGATGGAGGCGCATCTGCAGTGGCTGCAGCAGCAGAGGGTGCGACTGGAGCAGGAGCTCGGCAAGGTGGACAAACAGCTGGAGGAGAGGCGCATGCGGCTGCAAGAGAGAACAACTACGGCTTAAGCCTAATGCGATATTGTCTGCTTAAAGTTTTGACGTTAGTAGAGAGATTCGCCTCTGGGTGATGATTTTCTTGTGTTCATTGTTTTTAGTGTTAACTGCGGTTGAGTTCATCTGCGTTGGTTGTGTTTTGTAGATACGCTGGTTCTTGAGCGCGAATTAATTAGTTTGTTAGGTATGAAATCGGAGCAGGATGTTGGATATTTCGTTGCAACAGTAAACCCGCGCATATACAGCGGGGGACTGGGCTATAGGCTATCTTGTTGTCTCGCGGGAGTACCGAAAGGTGTGGGCGCGGTAGTTTGAGGCGGATGCTAGTCATCACGACGGACTGGTACTGAATTGACGCACTGGGACGAAAAACTTGCTCTAGGAGCTTACAACTTGGCAAAGTCCGACTTGGCGATCTCACTGTCCTCTGAGACGCACGAGTCAGGAGCGAAAATCTCGCTGAAGTTCACCTGACTCATTGCGGTGGATGAGTTGCCGCCGTACGATTCGGCGTAGCTTGAAATGGACGTGTTGAAGTCGCCCTCGCTCTCCAGAACCGAGTGACTGTATGACGTGGAATAGTGCGACCCCGTGTGGTCCAACACTGCAGTGGATGATCGTCGACTGGAGCCGTGGCTGTGTACACTACTTGCCATGGAGCTCCTTCTGTCATCTTCGTGACGTGCAACCTCCGATCCAGAAGCCGAGATCGACGAAGAAGTCGACTGACGGTTTGTGTCCCGGGGACTGCGACAAGCTCCGGGATAGGCGAGCTGGAGACCCGTTCTTCCGGAAGAGGGGACAGAGCTGACATATCGGAGACGGCTCTTGCTTGACCGCCACCGACACTGGAGAAGTAGCTCGCGTTCGGGTCATAAGACTTTTCCATGTGAGCACGTTGGTCCAGCATCTTCTTGCGGCGGACGATCACGAGTGCGACGATGCCGCAGAAACCGAGGGATCCCAAAATGATGCCAACAGTGGTTGACGCACCACCGCCACCACTTGAAGACGTTGAAATTGTCTGGGCTGATCCCGATGAAGAGTCCGTTTTGGTTTCGGTCTGGGTCTCACTGTCACTTGAAGAGGACAGATCACCAGCTTTCACCTTGCCAATAATATCGGCCTCATCAGCCACGCTTTGGGCTTGATCGTACGATCCGACGGAACCTGAAGTTGAACTAGACGAGTTGCTGCAGCACGAACCCTGCAAGCAGAATGTGCCAATAAGGCCGGCGTGATCCGACGAGTAACATCCATCGTAGTCGATGCGCGAAATCTCTGACTTGATGTGGCACGCGTCGTCGCTCTGTGTGCGGAAGAGCGTGAAGTCGTACTTGACCGAGCACGTCGCTGAAAGCATATCACCACAGAAAGTAGCCTCATCTGAAGGATCCGACATGTCGTTCGCGAACAAAATCTGCATGGCCGAGTAGCTCTTGAGCGCGTTAAAGTCCCCGTAAGTACGATGAGGTTGTCGCCGGCGTCGCAGTTCGTCTTGATCCGCTCAAGAATAATGTTTGATCCGTTCTCCTGTGCTTCGTCATTGCCGGGCGTCTCGTAGTGCGTGTTCAGCACACAGATCGTAGCTCCTGTGGTGATGTGCTGGAAGCGGCCCCACACGCACGTGCGGTAGTAGGTCATGCTCCATCCGGCAGACATGGTGTCCGGGTCCGTCCCGAGCCAGAACATGCCGTTCGTCAATAGCGTCCAAGTGTCTGAGCGGTAGTAGAGTGCGTCCCATTCGTTGGCGTTGCCGTTGAGTGAGCCCGTGCTCTCTCCGATGACCGAGTAGATTCCTGCCAATTGGGCGTCCAGATACGTCTTCTGGGCGTCCGATGTCTCCTGTGTGCCGACAAAGTCCGCCGCCACGGTTTCGATATTGCTGATGACGTTGTCCTTGCGGATACCGTCCCAGTTGCTGCAGGTGGATGCGGAATCCGTGGACGCCAGCGACGTGCGGATGTTGAACGACATGATGTGCACCTCGACATCGTCATCGCCGGCCGCCACCGCCATGAAGTAGGCCGCCGCGACCAGCAGCGCCTTGATCATTATGTGACTATTTCGTGTGCTCCTGTATGTATTGCCGTGGAGAGAATGAGAAGAAGGTCCTGCGCTGAGCGAAGGCTATCAAGTTCCGACGCAGGAACGAATCGAATGGGGAAACGGACAAACCGGGAGCCATGGCAGTGGACGGGCTGGTCTCCGGCACAAAAAGGACTTGCAGCGGAGAAGCGAGCCAACAGCCGGAAACTTGTCAACCGCTTTCGTTGAGCGTGACGGTCTATGCGGCATAGTTGCAGGAGTCAGTCAATAGATACGGACCAGACAACCGCTACAAGGAGGATTAGTGTAGCGAGGTCTTCAGACTTTGTGTTGCTCGTGTACGTTTGTATGCAATTGACCTTGTAGACGACTTAAACATAATATATTTTGTATAGCAGGTCTATAAGTATTAAGGAAGTTGCCTTTTGTGGACGACTCCTTACTAAAATCGGGTGAAATGTTGGGTCTCATTGACGCCCAGCTGGTGCCCAGCCGTTCCCCTTCGCCTGTCGTGGTTTCAAGGAAACATTCAGCCATTGGTTATCCATGATGTGGTAATTTGTCATTGGGCTCCGCGTTGCCCACTCAAGGGGACAAAGTGACTGTCCCCGCGTCTGTCCTTACAAGTGCTTTGCCTGAACTTTACTTTACAGCCCTCGACACTGTCTGCTTTCAGCAACAGCGGTGACCAAAATACTCGACCAGCAAAGTTCAGTTCCTGCACTTCTCAGTAGCATACGATCTTCTCTTTGGCTCATGCAACGTGGCCGTCATAGGGAACTTACCTCACCCAGCTAAAAACATGCGCGACTATTCAATAAGACAACCTCTTTCTCCTTCCCCATGCGGTTGTCGACAACTTGTCGCGGGTAGCGTTGGCCGCCACGGAGGGAGCATCTGCTGCACGCTTAATCCGAACGTAGCGGGTTTGTTTTCGTCCGCACGTCCCGGCCAAGTGTTTTTCGTCTGCAAGCGCTCGCTTGCACTGTACATGAACTATAATTTGCAAGACTAAAGCTCTTGTGGGATCGGATCGGTGATCACATTGTGACAAAGGGGCAATGATGTGCTGATGCAGAGGAGCGGTTCTCGAACACCGAGTGGCACTCGGGGTGCAAGCTGCCGACTCGACCCGAGTCAAGTTGACTGTCAACGACCACCTAGACGGTCTCTGTCGACCTCTGAACTGCAGGTGAAAGTCGATGATGACTTCGAGTTACCTGCTTTAAGTCGAATGCTTCACTGAAGCAAATGCGATTATCCA
This sequence comes from Phytophthora constricta, assembly GCA_011947335.1. Taxonomy (NCBI): domain Eukaryota; phylum Oomycota; class Peronosporomycetes; order Peronosporales; family Peronosporaceae; genus Phytophthora; species Phytophthora constricta. The sequence continues at coordinate 130,552 of JAAVTI010000309.1, forward strand.
GGGAAGCAGCTTTGGTACCTGATGGCAATCGCATTTTGCAGCCGATTACGACCTTCGACACCAAGTCGATCGCGAGAAGATGAAAATCTGCTATTTACACGATTGCCCCTCACTCACTCCATCGATGCGCTTGCTGCAATAGCTGGTATTTGCCGTGCAGAATCGTAGTAGGGAGCTCGCGGCACCATCGCTTGCCCCGCCGGTGCTGCCACAATGTTGCTAGAATACAGCAATTTCTTGCACGCGCATTAAGAACCGAACTGTGAACATCATCTGTGAAAATAATAAAATTGCAAAGCTCACAGCACGCAAAAATGCTTCTCTCAAGCAAAGGTAACAAGCAGCACACCATGAAAGTTTCACCACGAAGCTCCACTTGCCGCTTGGCAATTTCCTTCATGTATATTCACAAGCTAAGATAGCGAATACGATGGCAGTACACCAGACCTGGTAAGGCTAGATCCACCACTATCGCATTACTATGCCGACGGCTCCAACGAGGCGTCTGTAGTGCGCAACGCCCTCGATCGACCACTGCCAATGCGACCAACCCCTCTTTGTGGGTTAAAGTATTCTTTCGCCTGAGGCAATGCTGGGCCGAACAGCGGCAACGAGCTTGCAAACAGCGTGCTACCACCAAAGGCGTCTCCAGAGCTGCTGGCAATACTCCCACTTGCTAGAGAACGGGAGTCATTACCGCTGCTACCGGTTCGAAGGCGATCGAAGGCTGCCCGCGCCTCCAATGGTTTGGCATCCGCCGGTGTAAATCCTGGTGGAGCCTTCGAGGTCGTCGGGGGTACCGCTTTTGAAGTTAAGGGAGGATCGAACGCGGAGAATCCATCAAGAAGAAAACCTGGACTTGTTCCCCCAATAAAGCTACCGGATCCACCCTGGACAGCACCAAGTCCGCCTTTAGACCCGCTGTCCTCGCCACGTTGATTGGAAGTGCTCATTCCAGAGCCAAGTGCTTTAAACGAAAGAGTCCCTTCCCAGTCGTCGTCACCAGAAGCTCGGCCAAATGCCGATGAAGACTGATCAATCATTTGTTCATGCCAGTCTTGGGCGCGCCATCGCGCTGATAATGACTCAAACACATCGAATGGTTCCTCCGGATTTTGAGGTGACATGCCCTTCGGCGGGGTGGATGGTGTCAAGTTGCTCACAAGAGGCTTCAAACGACCATCATTGAAACTGGAGAGCATCGTAGGCAACTGACTGGATACCTCAACTTCAGCTGGGACAATGGTTGAGGCAGAGGATGAAACGGAGCTATGAAGCTCTTCCATATACTGAAACCGGTCCTCATCTGATGATAAATCGCTGTCCTGCCGGCTGTCGCCTTGTTTTAAACTAGTAGGTGCCAATGTTGCATGAAGCGATCTTGGTGGGGTACCAGAATCTCCGGTGCTAGTAAAATTCACTGCTTCTTTTGCATTACCGTCATACCTTGCTCAAATTTGGCATCTCCAGCTTTCAGGTCACTCTCGTCGTCGTTTGAATGTGAGGGTACTGTACATGTAGTTGACGTATGCCCGTCAACCCATCGATTCTGGTCTTGTTCTTCTCTCGCCGATCGAGTATCGAGGGAGGACATTTGAGTATGAGCATTTGAACACAATCCTTTGTGTCGCTTTTCCAATAGTTCCACGACCGCAGGCGTCATCACACGAGCTGGTGGGGTGAAAGATAATCGCTCCATTTTCTCCAAGCGACTGCTAATCGAAGCGATAGTGTGTGATTCCACCTGAAAACTTTTGTCCACCTTTCTGAGTGGTGTAAATGCATCAGACTCATCACACTGAGCGTCTTCCGCATAGGCACTTTCAGCGTTCATGGGAAGCCATATATGCTGTTCATCGGCAAAAACATCGGATTTCCATGCATCTCGTGCTAGGACCCACAGGGTGTAAAGTACAGAACTCACAACAACTGCGACTGCCAGCATCCACGCCGAACGCAACGCGTATCGCAAGGTGGGTGAGACTCGAGCCCGCAGACATGAAAAGGCAACGTCCGGCGTGATCGTGCCTTCGACACGTATAAGCTTGATACTGTCACTAGTATCAACGATTAGCCAACTTGCCACCATGGCTGAATAGCAGCTACTGAAGAAAGAAACCTGAAGGCGTGCAGTATTGCCTGAGGGGAGCACAACCGGATCAAAGTGACCCCCTTCTGATCATCTCCGTCCACTTCGACATTAAGGAGCTTTGATGCCACCACAAAGTCATTTAAAGTCGACGATGATTTTTGTCTTTTGTTGGAGAAATCCACGAGCCTTGGTTATCTGCTTTTATGGTCACACGATGAATTGTCAATCCAAATGGACCCGTATTCGACAGCAAAATCTCTGCGTCTTGCCTGTAACTTGTCAAAGGGTCATTCGATGTGATTGTGAAGCTCAACACGCCACTAAAATCGATATCACCAATGTTGGATTCCTGCTCGATAGCAGGAGAAGGGTTATGTACGTTAAACCGAGCTGTTGCAGAATTGCTAACAATACTCGACACATCAACCGATAATTCCAAGGTTCCTTTGCCGCTTCTTGCTAGCAAATGAATCGGTTCGATGTGAGAAAGATCATTGCGAACGAAGACTGTAGTAGTTAACTCCTGCACTTTAGACGGCAGGTAGTAAATCGGCCCAAGTTTCGTTTCTTCCCCGGCTAGAACTCGAACGATTTGTCGTCGAAAGTAAAATGGTGGCACACCTACTTCCACTTGGTATGCCCGCTGGTCAGTCACAGCATTGGTAACGGTCGACTTCCACTTAGCTAGGCAGAGAGCTATTGTGTCTTCATTTCCTCTTGCGGAAACATGGTAGCTGTCCGAGTACCCCCACGATTCCTTTGTAGTAATTTCTTGCTCACAGAAATAAAACAGAGCTTGGTCAGCTTCCGCTATCGTCAACTCCATCCGGACCGAGATGTTACTGGGGTTGTGAACATCCACGAAAACGTGACTAAGACCGAAAACTTCGGTCAAGCAAAACTCTTTTTAGCGAATGTCTTGAGGAGTCATTGATCAATGATATTGGCATACGTGTTGTTGTAGTTACCAAAGGACGCTCAAGCTGAGCCATTATCGTGACCCCAGCAACGTCATCCAAAATATCGGTCTGCAAATGCACCTGTGCCTCGACTTTTGACCTGTGATCAACTCCACGTGCCACCTTCCAAAATGCATCGCGACGACTAAGTGCAACCAAATCATGTTCATCCACAAACTCTCCATAATCTGAAAGCTGCTCGCAGGTTTGATCCGTCTCGGTGGCGTCTGGTTGAAGTGGTAGCAAACAGTCTGCAAGAAAAAGCGCATTCGAGCACTTTGCATCTGCTGCTGGCGAGAATAGTAGATCCAGAACGCGTTCCACCCGCTGAGGCCCCATGGTGTCACTTATGGACAAAATTTTGAGATTCGAGCTGCTAAGTGTTGCCGTCACTGGCGTTACTGAATGCGCGAAGGTGTTGCGATAATGCAAATGAATAATTTCTGTACGTCCAGGAAACATAGACGGCAGCACAATCGCTGGAGTGACAGGTTCAACAGTACCCTGTACAATCCGAAACCGCGCGTAGAGATGTACGAATTCAACGGGTGTTGTAAACGACAGCACTGGGATTGTAAAATTCCCCAGTGATTCCTTCGCCCACACCTCTATATAAAAATGCACTTGACAACCAGGTGGGAGAACAAAACTGTCACCAAACGAGACATTTGTTGCCGTACTAGTGGTCGTTTTGTCTTGATTCCTTCTGCTTGATTCACTGCAACGCGTAGCATATTCCGTTTGTTGAGCCAGCGACACAATGGCTGTAATATTCATATCCACGTCATCACTTTCGGCGATGGTAATTATCCTTAACGTAATCGGCACCGGATTGCCGTTTGTCACTCTCACCACCTCGGTACGTGCTTTGTGTGACGCCACCATTTCCAAATCAAATACTAATGACCGACAAAGATGGACGCCTTGGATGTCAGTCGACCCCTTTCCACCATCTATACGCGGTTTAGCTGTAGGTATGAGACCACCATCAGGCAACGATAAACATGTTCGTGATGCCTTCTTTTCTTTTGACTCCGAGCCCGAGCTAGTATAGTAGCCAGAAACAGAGTAACTATGGAGGCCTCTGGTCGATTGGATGTTCAAAATATTATGGTACAAGTAGATCTGGATACGGTGAAGCGTTGCATTCGTCTCAATCATCAGCGGGTAAGATCGTGCAGTGAAAAAGTTTCCATTGTCTGGAAAAATTGGCGAGATCTGAAGTGATATGTTTGGCCATGCCGCACCAGCCTGCGCAACACCTTGGTTAAATTTGTACACGTTAACCTCTTGCAGGTCGCTGTCTACGGATCCAACGACTGGGATCCACACACGTTGTAGTTCCACTGGGCGGTCAAACCGATTCCACAAACGGAGATGCCGAATTTCGCTTGTACCTGTCAATAGACCATTGGAAGCGTTGCTAATAATCATCGACACCAAACGAGAATGTGGCACCAGTTGGTCCTCTACAATCTCAAGTGCACCATCTTCTTCTGCACCGACTAGAACATCTTCACTGCTCTCAAACATATTTGCAAGAGGCAAGATAACCCCCACTAGTGTTTCGTTAAGGTGGAAGGCCAAATGCCCTCTAAGCACTTTTCCATACAATCGCAGTTTTCGATGCCCCAGCGCTGAACTGGAAGCACTCGTCTTTAACAGCAGCGATGCAAAACATTCACTACCTGGGTTTGTTTTGTCCACACGGAGCTGGACAGCAAGTACATCATAAGCTCGGGATCGCGCTGGGATCGTTGTCGATCCTCGTAGCTGTGCTGAGACGACCATATTGCTCTCCAAAACTTTTAGCTCCAGTATATCTATCGGGTTGCTGCCAGCGTTGAAGAGCGTGAAAAATACCTCACGCGCTTTATCCTCGTGCTGTTCAGCTAGCATGCCCAGGTCCAACTCCTTCGGTTCGATATGTATACCGGGTTTCAGCACAGTGATGTGTACTGGAACCAAAAGCAAACGTCGATTGCCCGCAGCAACATGAATATACGTAAGATACACGCCAGGCGTTTGCGATTCCAGCGAAACTTTCACCAGCGGGCTTGTTGTGCGCGCAGGCATATCCCATGCTCCACGGTCCGCTCTTCTTCTATAGTCGTAATCCTTGTCATATTCTCCCGGAATTTCCTTCACAATACCACTCGCCTCGTTTTGTCGAGGCCACCGTGGTCCAATCCACGTCGTTCCATTGCGCATTTCAAGATCAATAAAGCTGTCCAGCACGTAAATCTCCGTTAGCCGCATCGTCTCATTAAAAGGGTTCACAAACGGCAACGACTGCTCAAAGTGCACTCCAGTCGCAATCGACGCTCGAATGCCACTCACTCCGTACGCGTTCAGCGCCACCTCCGTGCTGGTAATGGGCAGCACAAACAGCCCCGACGTCGTGAGCACTCGTAAGTGCGCGTCCACGCCGCTGGGCGCCACATCGCTCGGCAGAAACACAAACTGCAGGTTAAACCTGTCCCCGGGGTCCAGTCGGATGCCGCGCACGTCATTCGCCATCGAGAAGCCGTCCTGGGTGAAGTCCGCGCCGTCCAGCCGCACCGACACGCGGCCGCGGTTCTCGATGCCCACGGTGAACAGGTTGGGCGAGCACGTCTCCAGGCGTCCGAGGTCCACTCGGGGCGGCGAGAACCGCACGGCCTGGTCGTCCACGACGGCGTCCGCGGCGATGGTGTTCACGACGGGCGTGCTGCGGGTGATGGACAGCCCGTCGCTGTGCGCTCGCCCCGCCCCGCGCGTCCTGGCGATGCCGTCGGCGCCCACCACTACGTGACTCTCGAGCGGCAGCTGAGGCTTCGACTCTGCGGCGACGGACGAGCAGAAGAAGAGGAGGAGGGTTAGAGCGAGGGTTAGAGCAGGCGTGCGCACGTGTGTGGCGTGGCGGGGCCGCCTACAGGCGCCCGCGCCGCACGGAGGGCGCATCGTCTGGCCCTGCTGCGGTTTGGATCCAAGACTGAAGAAAGCGCGTGCGGAATGCGGAATCGAGTTACAGAGGTGGCGGGAGGGACAGAGCGGTGGAAAATTTGTGTGTGACACATATCACATGTGGGATGAGAGGTTGATGACCATCAAGGCGAGGTGTCGTGTTCTACAGTAGCAGCGAGAACTGACGTGGTAAAGACACTTGCGATGGACTAATGTACCAGACATGATATCATCTGACTGGGGTCTGGGCAGTGCCTTGGCTGCAGTACTCTCCAGGCAAAGGCATCACCGCGATGACCCCGTAAAAGAGTTGAACCTGAACCAAATGAGTCACTACACGACCACCGGACTGGTCGACAATATATAGCACGCACAATACGATACGAGCGATCTCTGCTTGGGGAGGATATTTTTGCAATTCAGCTTCATTCGATTACCCGTAGGAAGGAGAGTCGTCTCAACGCCAGGCGCCGGTGCTTGTCTCTTTTCCCGCAGCCCATCAAAACGAACTAAATGACGTGTCCTTCGGCGTATCTAACAACCTCGTTTCCGTTGCACGCGCGTTTGCAGGCTCCAGCGTCAGCGAGCGCGACTGTTGACGCGCGCATCTCCCCCGTCGTCCCAGCGAACGGTTCGTCGACCAATAACATATTTACCGGTACTGCAAATCACAAAGCAACCTCGTCAGTACACTGCTTTGCCCTCCACTAACCAAACTCCATGGCGGCTGTTCGGCTGTACCTTGACGAAGCCAATGTCCGTGGCGCGCTCACGGAAGCAGCGACGGCACATGTTCAGGTGGTACTTGCGGATCAGACCACGGGTGGTCTTGCACGCGGCAGTGACGCGAGTCCTTGCCGTAGTTGCGGGGGTGGGAGTAGGTGAGGTTAGCCATATTGGGAACTGTGGGCACAACACACAACAGCGGCGTCAGTCACTGGCGTCGCAATGCACGTCGATCGATCGGGGGCCGAGCGAGCGCGGGGAGGACGGAGGGGCGGCCTGTTGAGCGAGTGTCATCCTGCTGGGACGTTCAGCGTCACGCGATTCCGCCGTCGGACGCCGCTGCTGTTAACGCCCGATCGTTGTCATTCCGTCCGGCGCTGCTGCTCGCCCTTCTTCCTGCCCGCGGGGTCGTCTCGCTCGGCCACCCTACAGAGGGAGGCGCGACATGCTTACCTTCTCTTGGATAGCTTTGGACAGTAGCAAATGAAGCCCTTCGGCGCGCAGAGGCGGCCGCTAATCGACCGCACACCAACCATTGCTTCTGGCGCGATATTTCATCCAATCACCGATTTCTAGCTTGTTTTTCACCAATCCCCAAGAGCCGCCTTCTCAAAGGCTCGGCCTTCGTAATAAGCCACGTAATTACGCTCCAGGGCCTTGAAATGCAGCGCAGATCTTGCACCGAAGACCGAGCTGATGCCACGTGCAACGTGCCGAGCGCTCGAAAAGGGGAAAGTCGCCGTCAGTCAAGAGCTTCATGGCGCCCAAGAACAAGTCCAAGCGGGCGGACGAGCCCGTCGAGGCCGCCGAGCCCGAGCACGTGGCGCAGTCTGAGAAGGTTGCGGACAAGAGCCGCATGGTGTTCGGCGTGGACCTGGACGACCCGCGCGACGCCGACGATGACGCCAACGTGGTGGCGCCCGTGGCTAAGTACGCCATCCTGGCGCTGATCTGCCTCATGAGCTTCTCCATCCGCCTCTTCGCCGTCGTGCGCTATGAATCGGTACGCTAAACCGCCCAATTGCAGTGATTTAATGCAGTAGGAAGCAATGGGAGTAGCTGACGGGGTTGTGTGTGTGTGTTTTGATGCAGGTGATCCACGAGTTCGACCCGTACTTCAACTACCGCACGACCAAGTACCTGGCGTCCGAGGGCTTCCTCGAGTTCCTGGACTGGTTCGACGACCGCGCCTGGTACCCGCTGGGCCGGATCATTGGCGGCACCATCTACCCCGGCCTCATGTACACGGCCGCGCTCGTGTACTGGGTGCTCAACCTGCTGAACATCTCCATCAACGTGCGCAACACGTGCGTGTTCCTGGCCCCGCTGTTCGCCGCCAACACGGCTATTGCCAGCTACCTGCTGACAAAGGAGGTGACCAAGCGCTCGAGCGCTGGTCTTCTGGCGGCTGCCTTTGCCGGCATCGTGCCGTCGTACATCTCCCGCTCTGTCGGCGGCTCGTACGATAACGAGGGTGTGGCTATCTTCGCCTTGATCTTTGTGTTCTACCTCTGGATCAAGGCTGTGCACACGGGATCGATGTTCTGGTCGGCTGCGTGCGCCCTCGCGTACTTCTACATGGTGGCCGCCTGGGGTGGATACGTGTTCATCATTAACATGATCCCGATCTACGTGCTCGTGATGATCTTCGCCGGCCGATACACGCCGCGTCTGTACATCGCGTACTCGACGTTCTACGCGTTGGGCAGTCTTATGGCCATGCAGGTGCCTTTCGTGGGCTTCAATGTGATCAAGCAGGCCGAGTGCGCTGGCTCGCACGGTGTCTTCGTGCTGCTGCAAGTGTACTGCTTCGTCAACTGGCTGCGTAATTACATCTCTGCTGCGTCGTTCCGCCGTCTTGTTATCGTGGGTGCCGGCCTGGTCGTTTCGGGCGTCGCTATGGCTCTGTTGGTGCTGCAGCTCATGGGCAAGGTTCAGTGGACCGGTCGTAGTCTGACGTTGCTGGACCCGACGTACGCTTCCAAGTACATTCCGATCATCGCGTCTGTGAGCGAGCACCAGCCTACGACGTGGACGTCCTACTTCTTTGACCTGCACATTCTGGTGCCTTTCGCGCCTGTCGGTCTGTACTTCCTGTTCCAGAACCTGACGGACGGCGGTATCTTCGTCATCCTGTACGGTACGGTGGCTTGGTACTTCGCTGGTGTCATGGTGCGTCTGATGCTTACGCTGGCGCCCATTGCTTGCATCCTTGGCGCTGTGGGTATCTCGTCGACGCTGCGCAAGTTAATGGGTATTCTGAGCCGCCCGTCGACGTACGTCGTTCAGAAGGATGGTGTGCAGCCCGTTCCTAAGATTTTGGCTCTGGGCGTTGTTGCTGGTCTTCTTCTTATGTTGATGAGCTACTCTCTCCACGCCACGTATGTGTCCTCCATGGCGTACTCGTCGCCGAGTATTGTGATTGAGGCCGGACGTACGCAATCTGGCGAACGTGTAAACTTTGACGACTACCGCGAGGCGTACTTCTGGCTGCGCCAGAACACGGATGCCAACGCCAAGATCATGTCGTGGTGGGACTACGGCTACCAGATGTCGGCAATGGCTAACCGCACGGTTATCGTTGACAACAATACGTGGAACAACACTCACATCGCCACGGTGGGCCGTGCACTTGCTTCGTCGGAGGAGGAGGCGTATCCAATTCTCCAGAGTCTGGATGTGGACTACGTCCTGGTCATTTTCGGTGGTGTGACTGGCTACAGCTCGGACGATATCAACAAGTTCCTGTGGCCTGTGCGAATCGGTTCTGGTGTGTACCCGGACGACATGCCCTCTGAGCGTGACTACTACTCGTCTGCGGGTAGCTTCGACGTTGGTCCGGTGGCTCAAAGGTGCTGCACAACTGTCTGGCTTACAAGCTATGCTACTACCGCTTCGGTGAGGTGATGACGGACTACCAGCGTCCTCCGGGCTATGACCGCGCTCGTAACACGGAGGTGGGTGTAAAGAACGTCAAGCTCACGCATCTGGAGGAGGCGTTTACGTCTGAGCACTGGATCGTGCGCATTTTTAAGGTGAAGAAGCAGCCTAACGTGGAGCCTACCACCGCTGTCAAGAAGGCACGTCTGTCTGAGGCCTCGGCTGAGGAGAAGGACGTGTCCAAGGAGGTCACGCGCTTCCTGGGATGCGCCACGGGCGAGGACATGCTGGGCAACGACCGCGTCTACGCCGGCGGCCCCAGCGGAGCTAATTACAACCTTGCACTGCACCACGCCAAGGAGAAGGGCAAGCGTTACTTCGCCCTTGCTCGTGTTGCTGGAGAGGGCCATGCCTTTGCGTTCAACAAGCTCCCTGTGAACGAAGCGGACTTTGACGGTAACGATGAGGGCTGCACTCGCGTTTGCAAGGACTCGAACTCGCACGCGTGTGGTTGCGCTGATGGCGGTTGCACGGACATGAATGTGGCTCCAGGCAAGGGCCAGGAGCACAACCGCCGCTGGGCCATCTACGAGCGTGACATGAACTAAGGCAAGATGGGGCCATGTGCTAGCATATCGCGATGCTAGTCTCCACCCTTTGCTCGGCTCTTCCTACTGCTTTTTGTTTTGTTCCTTGACTGCGGTTGGGTAGATGCTGGTGATGTTTGTCGGTCGTTGGAAGCTTTGACAAGAAAAAGCGTAGATGGTTGATACAGCAAAGCGAGCAAAACAAGCATCACAAACTGGTAAAAAAATCAAAAATCAACTCCGTCGTCTTTTGCATCGTTCGTCTTCTCGCTCACTGGTGAAGCAACGAAAGCAAACTTCATCTGCATACGTTTTGCAATACAAAATGCTATCCCTGAGCTGAGAGCAACGTCCCGCATCTGGAGAGACATTCAACCACATAAGAGTACAATTTAATGCATGGCACGCGCACACAGTTGATTATGCTGTGTTTAGCTACGAAGCCCACACTGCTGGTGGACTCGCTGACTCTTCAGCGCTTAACTTTGTCTCGCGGCACAATCCTTGGTGCGCTGCATTTCCTCCCACTCACTCCATCTAAGCAGAAGACTTGCTCTCGCCGCTGGCCTGACGCGCCGCCTCCTTCTCGGCCTCAATCTGATCGCAGAGCTCGTTCACCTTCTCATCCGCCAGTGGCTGCTCAAGGCGACGCAAGTCACAATCAGAGAAAAGTTAAGTCAGCAATTTACCAAGACGACACCGCTCTAGCAACAGCAACTGCATCCCCATCACGTCCACAGACGCCCACAGACACGTACCGAAACCTTGCCACCCGTTCGCACGACGACAATTTCGATGTTCTTGCTGCCGGACTCGACGACCTCCAGCAGAGCCTTAATCGCCAGCGTGATGGCCTGCTCCTCCGACGCATCCTCCACGAAATTCTTCTCCAGGAACTCGCGGATGTTGGTCGAGTTGCGGCCTGTGGCGTTGGCCTTCCAGGCCGAGAAGGTGCCGGACGGGTCTGTCTGGTACAGCTGGGGCACGCCCTCGTCATCGCAGCCAGCAATGAGCATCGAGATACCGAACGGCCGCACGCCGCCACGCTGCGTGTACTTCTGCTGCACACGAGCGACGTAGCGAGCCACGTACTCGACGGACGGGGCGTCCTCGACCGTCAAGCGGTAGCTCTGGCATTCCAGTCGCGCTTTGTTCACCAGCACGCGCGCGTCGGCCGTGAGACCCGCAAAGGCGATGGAGATGTGGTCGTCCACCTTACAGATCTTGCGCACCGTGCGCGGGTCCTGCAGCTTGGCCGTCTCCTTGCGCTCCACGGCCAGCACCACCGAGTTCTTTCCGCGCACGCCCACGACGACGGCGCCCTGCACGTGCAATCACCCACTCCGTCAGCTGCCCATACATTACGGGACGTTGGATGTGCTCGGACGCACCTTCTTGACGGCCTCCATGGCGTACTCCACCTGGAACAAGTGGCCATCCGGCGAGAAGACGGTGATGGCGCGGTCGTATCTTCGTTGATTGGCGCGCATAGAGCGAGGGAAAGCACAGCATACGTTAATCAAGATATTGCACAAGCAGTGCATGCTGGTGCTACGGCCGCGAGGGGCTCCTGGGGTGGCCGACGGCCCCTACCTGGACATGGTGTCTACGTTCTCTCTTGATACCTCTCTGCTTGTGCGATGACCCGAAGATCCAAGGGAGGATCTTCCGTGACTACCATGGAAGTCAAACGATACACTACAATGTTACCATGAAGTCACAATAGACTTGAAGCACTTCACTCGCTGTCGGCCATGCATCACGAGCTCTTCCTGGCGCTGCTGGGCCACACTGGCGACGTCATCGAGCGCCGCAGCGACGGCTTCTACGTGCGCAGCGAGGCCTCTTTCCTGTCGCAGGCGCAGACGAGCGTGATCAACCGCCTGCTGCGCCTGGGCTTCTGCTTCTCGGTGCTGGACCAGTTCACCCGAGAGGCGCACAAGCTGCCCAGTGTCTACCTGCACGCGCTGGCCCAAGCGACGGAGCGGCTGCTGCAGCGCTATGCGGACGCGGTGGTGGAGCTGGAGGCCAAGACGCTGCGCAGCAGCAGCGTGTTCCCGCTGTCCAACCTCGTGTTCGAGCTGGAGGAGTTCGCAGAGGTGCTGCCGGAGGTCTGCGCGCTCGTGGCCAAGCTACAGAGCTCTGCTACTGCAGACCCACATCAAGCTGTCTGTTTGAAGGGAGCCAAGCTACTGGGTGTGCTGCATTGCAGCTCCAGTTCAGGCTTCCCCAGAGTGAGGAAGTGCATGCAGGAACTGCTACATGCATGTCATAGGTTGGTGTGTTTAAGTTTGAGGCGTTGGAGAGTGCAGTCCACTGAGTTTGGATGTTCCTTTGTCGTGGTGGTTGTAGGGTACTGTTCAAGCAGATGCTGTCGTGGATGCTTTATGGTGAGATTGTCGACCCGCACGCCGAGTTTTTCATCAAGAAGCAAGTTGGAGTGGCTTCTGGGTCGACTGAGACGGTGATTCAAGGACATAATGACTCAGTGGTGCTGTGGCACCAACAGTTTGCAGTGGACTTGGAGGCTGTGCCGCTGGAGTACTTTCCGACTGCAGTGGCGGAGAGTGTGTTTGTGATCGGCAAGGCGGTGAACATTCTGACACGCGCAAACCAGTTTTCGCCACGAGAAGTACAAAACATCGTTGTGGCCATTTCGGAGCTGACACAACGGCCCGTGTTTGATGTGGTGACAGTGGAGCATGCAGTGGAAAAAGTGCGCCGTCATGTGGCGAGTCGGCTGCACGAAGAAGTGGTGGTGAAATCAGACTTTGTAGGATATTTGCACGTGCTGAAGGGTTTCTTCTTGCTCTCGCGCGGAGAGGTGTTTCAAGCATTTATTGAGAGGAGTTTCGACATGATGCTCTCAAAACCTACGATCAAGTCTGAGGAAGATATCAACCATGGGGTTTGGCGAGAAGTCCTGCACGAGTTCACATCAGAAGATGAACCATGGAGCCGCGACTTCGATATGCGGGTAAGTAAGCTGCAGTGCATTGGGCCAAAGGATATGCCATTGTCTAAAATCTTATTTGATGTGCGTTAATGGACTACATTTATTAGCTGCCGCTGCAAACGTTTGCTCTAAAGGCTTTCTCATCCAGTGACGGTTTGGTCCTTTCGAACGTCTCGCGCGGCCCGAACGGGAAATTCCTTGCGGTCAATACTGCTATTGAACGAGCACCTCAAGTCAATACTTTCACAGAAGAAGTGAGTGGCACAATATGGTGGCGACACGCGCAGCAGGCTGGTACCTCGTTTTCATCAGAGTTTTCGCTGAGTTTGGAGCAAGGTGTAATGCGCGGAAGCCACCGTGCCACTCTCTTACTCAAGAACGAGGGAACATTGACCCCTGCTACGCTAGTAGACGGGTCATTTGAGCTGGAAGATCTAAGTGCCTTCTCTGTTTGCGTTGAGTTTGCGATAGACCGTCTAATGGGCAACGCGAATGGAATGCGCGTTATTGCTCGGGTAAAGCCTTCGAGCATTGGCGAGGATGGCATACGGTCATCTCTACCCGCGGAGGTACCTTTCTCCAGCAATAGTTATCCAGAGCTGCACATTCGTGTCCAGTATGCCCGACAAGAAGTCACAATGGCGGCGTCCAAGCAGGTAATGTACAAGAAAATGATGGCCGTGATAATCAACGACGTGTTGGTGCTGGAGACGCAGTTTGATCTTCAGCAAGCGCTCCGATTACACGCGTCAAGTGGCGAGTACTGGATAGGGCTCGCTTTTTCACCGCATGTACAACTCACACAGTGGAGTTTGGATAAGTTCTCAGCCAAGACAAGCTGGCGAGAAGGCAGCGGCAGCAACCTAAAGGATCACAACGCGGTGGTTTCGCCGCGCGAACTTTGGCACGCGTTGAGTCTGCGTTGCTCGGTACGCTGGCCACTGCAGCTACTTGTCACGCCCGATCTGCTGCGCTCGTACGCGCACCTGTTTCAGTTTTGCTTTCGCCTCAAGCGTGTGGCTCACGCACTGGAGCTGGCATGGAAAAGCAACACATTGCACTCGAATGTCACCGTCGAGAAGGGCGCTTCATTCGCTGCCAGCGCGCTGCGTATCCGCATGAGTTTCGTAGTGCGTACATTGGAGTTGCACTTCCAGGTGTTTGTGATTGAAAGCAAGTTCAAGAAGTGCGTGGCAGATATCGAGTCAGCCGGCGACTTCGACCGCGCCAAGCGCAAACACGAGACTTTGTGGCGAGCATTGTCAAGAGCTGCTACGTGCACACCAAGACTGTCGCGTCGGCACTTGACGAGCTGTTGGGTTGCTGCTGGCAGTTCGCCGAGTATGTCCTTCAACAAGACGCTGCCGCAGACGGCGAAGGCGAAGGCGAGCTTTCCTTGGATCGCGTAGCCTTGCTGGATCAGGACTTCCACAGGCGCTTCGAGTTCCTCTACAGCGTGCTGCAGATTTCGGAGGCTCGCGACCTGCTGTTCCTGCTCGACAGCAACGGTTTCTTCGCAGCGGAGCGCGAGCATAGGAAGCGACAGCTGCAATAGCGACACCCTGCTGCTGAGACTGGCGAATAAAATAGTACGTAGCACCGGAGGTTGGCTACACCCGGCGCGCTTGCAGGCAGGCAGCTGGGATATCCATCCACACTGGTGGATTTTCTGGGATTATGCCGCCTACCGATAGCTGTACTGAACCATGAAGTGCCGCAAGGTTGCTGTCTCCCGGTCCGTTGCGTCGGCTCTGTATCACAAGATGTGCCGGGTGATCTTCTAGCGTTGCCCAGTTGGCGCAGCAACTTCACCACGTCGAGACTCGAAACGCGGCGTGGCACCAAAATGCATGGTCGACATGCATCCGGACGAGTGGTGGGTGACAACACGAATGGACTTGGCTCGGCAGGATGTCCTGCAGACGACGATGACAGGCAAAGTATTGTATTGTGCGCAGAGCAACGGCAAGACCTGTCACGCGGTGGTACCAGCTGGGATGGATTTTGTGGCACACACGACCAGCTGGACGCTGGCTTTTCTGACGACCGTGGATTCAAAGCGAAACGTCTTGTTTGGGCCTCATTTGCATTGGCATCGGCGACCAAGAGCAGCGCAGGGCGGACCCAAGCGATAACCGCCGACGCCGATACTTGACCGTAACGGGCCCGTAGATTGCAACGATTTTCACCACTCGGCAGCGCGGACGGAGCTCCGCCTGGTGACCGTGCGTTCCTCAATCCACCGCTTGCGCCTCGACCGATTCTGTCCGGCGCACGCCTGTTTGTGTGACGAGTAGCAGCATTTCGGCCCCCGTGCAGCTGCGAGAAGACCCAGCGGACGAGTGCGCGGTGCCGGACGCCTCCTCTCGCCTACGCGCTCATGGAGGACGCCTCACGTACCGACGCACGCGGCCGCGAGCCGCAGCTCAAATCCGAACTCTTGGCTGGGCACGGCGACTACGCGCAGGAGCCTGAGGGGAGTACAAGCAGGTGGTGGTCTCTGTGCTGCTGCCGCAGACGACGCAATCCGCTAATGGACAAGTCGCCGGCGGTAGACGCCAGCCAGTTCACGGGAGAACGGCATAGTATTAGCGCCAGCTCACGCCCCAAGACGCACGACCAGCTTGTGGCTGCGCGCCACCTCAAGCAACAGATTGCGCACTACTCAACCATGAGAGTGCACATGAAACGCGTGCAGTTGTGTCTGGAGCAAGAGAAGCGCAACAAGTTTTACAAGGAGCTGCTTGTGTATCTGTGCTTCCTGGCCGTTGTCATGGCGACGCTGCTGACGCTGCCGGTCCATTTCCCGTATGAGCAGAACGCCGCCCTAGACAACACGTACTTTGATGAGGAGTTCCCAGACCTCCCGTACCGCAAGACCTTTTACGACGTTGGTTGTGAGGACGAAATGTGGCAATGGGCTAGCGGCCCCATGTTGTACCAGTTCTACGACCCTCCTATCCGGAATAACCGTCCTATCGGCAGTATTCAGATGCGCACAGGCCGCGTCAAAGGCGCGCTCTGTACTGAGACTTACGGTCGTGATGACTTTATCATGTTCACCGACGAGATATGCTACCCGGAGTATTCGTCCCGTCACGAGATGAAGGATTCGTATGGCAACAGCAGTGGCGCGATGGGCAATAAGTACCGGTGGACGGATGGATTAAGCAAGATGTTGCGCTCCGAGACGTTCAAGCCTGGTCTTGTGAGCCACGAGATGGACTACGGACACGGCGGATACGTGGTATACCTTCCGCGCGACAATTACACCGCAGGCACAGCGTTGGTGACGCAGATGCAGAGCGATTTCATTCGAGACGGCACGCGATACATGTCGTCGACTTTTGCCTTCTACAACGCGCGGAGTAATATCTTCTCGCACGTACAGGCGCTTTTCGAAATGAGTAATACGGACTACATGGGGGTAACGGGGCGTATTAAGAGTTTTCGCATCCTGGCAAGCTACAAGCAACTAGCCCAATTCGTGAACGATAATGCACTCGTCATCGTCCTGCTTTTGGCCACAGTTGGACTCGTGTATCGCGAGCTCTCTGACCTGCGTAACTACGGGCTGCGCAAGTATGTACAATCCCTCTGGAATCTGCTTGACATGCTTCAGCTCGTACTTCTAGTGGCTTTCATCGCGCAATGGGTGACATTTATTGTGAAATCCGAAGACATCCGCGATGAGTTGTATCGGGTCGGTGAGATGGACTGTTCAGTCCCAGCTCACGACCAGGATACGGCGCGAGACTGCTATGTGGATGTGGAACGTCTGGCATGGCTATCTCGAGCGGTCACGAACTACGCGGCAGCACTCGGACTTGTGTCTGTAGCTATCGTGTTTAAGTATCTGCGGCTAAACTCGCGCCTGAATCTTCTGTGGCGCACTCTGCGCTTCGCTGCGAAAGATCTGCTTGCCTTCGTTATCATTTTCTTCACGATATTCTTCGGTTTTGCCGTCATGGGCTTCCTTACGTTTGGAACTGCTGTGCAGCAGTATCATTCGCTTTCAGTATCGCTAACGAGCTGTTTCCAGATGCTCCTGGGAGCGTTCGACTACGAGGAGATATATACAGCAAATCCAACCATGGCCGGCATTTTCTTCTTCAGCTTCATGATCAGTATCTACCTCATCTGCGTCAACATGTTCATCGCCATCATGAGTGAGTACTACTCGTTGGCTCAAAATGAAAGAAGACACTAGAAGAAAGCAAGCGCACTCTCACTGCTGAAAAAAGCAAGGACGGGGACGAGGAGGATTTTCGTGACTCGTTACAATTTACAGACGTCGAGTACGATCTGGCCAAACAAGCCAAGATCTGGTTAAACGGTATGTGTGTGCGTGTAAAAATGCCGCCGATCAAAGGTGGTGATTCAGTGTACACTACCGAGCAGTTAGTGCTTTGCGGGTTCCAGCGGGTGTTGCTGGTAGACTACGACTATCTCATGGCCGAACGAAAGCGCCTACGAAGAAAGTTCCGCGCTTGCGTGCATCTCGTCATGGTGTGTGCTGATCTCACGCGGCAAAATGACCCAGATTTTACAATGCATGTTGAGCTGGAGTTTGTGGGCGAGCTTCCGCGCCCGCGGGCATCCTCCACTGACTCGTTTGCAGATCTGGTGGAGTTTCCTGTTACGTACGTGCCGATCTCATCATCTCTTGGTAATACCGTGGAAATTCTGAAGCGCGTGAAGCGTGGTGCCTTCATCGAAATCGATGATGGTTCGCTTACAAAGGACCAGATCACCCTTGAGGTGCTAGGGGACCAAGACGAGTATGTTCCGTCGCGATTTAAGCGCCAAGATATCCACCCGGAATACAATGAAGCATACGGTGACAACAGTGCGGATGATGATGGATTTCATGTCCGAATCAGCGAAGGAACTGGTGCCACGGACGTGCCTCCTGGTAGTCGCTCTGGTTATCAGCCGTTTGGACTGCGACACACTCATACAGGAATTGGAGGAGCTGGTCACATTCGCGCTTGTCGTCTGCTGTACAACGGCAACGCGCTGCTTGATGGCAATGAAATGTGCATTATGCCTCGCTCCACATGGCTGCGCTACTTCACTGGCTTCGTTGGATGGGGCTACGTGCGCCAGCTTCTAACGTGCAAGCGGAAGAAAAGAAAACCCCGACTTGTGACAGACGCAGATGTAGATCGACTTATCAAAGAAAGCTTTGCTGCACCTGGGCGCGGTATCTCGTGTAGGTTTGATGAACTTGTGCGTAATTTCCGCATGTTCATCGCCAAAAAGGTGCACAAGCGTCGACTTCGCATCCCGAACCTGGAGGACCGCATCTTTATGGAAGTTATCACGTTCCTGGAGCGCTTTCCATCAGCCTTAACCCCCTTGGACAAGCGAGAGCTTGAGGGTTACAAGTACACACCACAACCCGTGGATACCCGCCGAATTCGGCTACCGCACTCGATTAATTTGCTGGCTGAGTTGCTGTCGCAGAACGCACACGAAGTCTGGGCAGTGGGGCGTATTGAGCAGGGTTGGCGATGGGGCACCGAGCGCGATAACGACAAGCAGCTCCACCCGGATCTTGTACCGTACGAAGCTCTCACTGAGCAAGATAAGCAGTACGACCGCGATACATCTATGTCGGCGCTCAAGGTAATTACAGCGCTGGGTTACGTGCTGGAGCCGCCAGACACAGCAGAGGTGTTTGATGGATTCAGGTTTGGCACAGCTGCGACGGAACCTGGAGGCACGTATGAGCCGAAGCCCATTCCAACTGATGATGTGAAGGTTCCCCGCATCTTCGCTCCGTAATTGAGCTTCTGGCTGAAAATACCCATGAGGTGTGGGCGCAGATGCGTATGTCCCAAGGATGGAAGTTTGGCCCACGCCGAGACGACTCGAAGAAGGAGCACAATGGACTTGTACCGTATATCTACTTAACCCAGGAGGAGAAACAAATGGACCGCAACACGGCCATGCAGACAGTTAAGCTCATCCTGCGCTTCGGCTTCAAGTTTGTGCACAGGGATCACCAAGCACGTGGTGGTGGCAGAAAAAACACTCTGGAACTATCAAGGCGTTTGGCCGCAACGAGAACCCTGAGGCTCACAATGTGAGTGAGGCCGTCGCACTGGCGCGCGGTACTACCCGCGCTAAACGTGCCTTCATGAAGGGTGGTCGCCCATTTTCGAGCGTCCGTTCATCTTCCGCGGCTAGTCTGTTTTCGATGAACTCTGCCGGATCGGAAGGTGCTACATCGCGGATGTCGGCGGAGGAAAACCAGCGCAGAGTTGCCGCAGCACATGCCCGGCTGGTTGCTGCGTCGTCGTCAGCGGCGACACTTGATTCGTCAGGAGATATCTCGATGCCGCTTACAGGATTCCAGTCGATGGGCTCCACCGGGCTTGAGTCTTTTGAGTCACCAAAGGCAGACGACACGTCCAACAGCACCGCCAAGCATTAGATAGCTAGTTTGGTTTCATTCATATGTGCGATTGTACAATAGAATACGCTCGCACACATATATCAACCTATTCGGATAAAGGAAGATCTGCGTCCCGCTTCGTTGTTGCAAGCAGCGATACGAGCTGGTGGAGT